>JAHZNC010002972.1:0-62148 GCA_027744095.1 Zhuqinia jingwanae
TATTTTTTCAACTAGGGAAAGCCATGAAAAAGAGGAAAGATTTAGGACTCAGGAAGTAACAACCTGAAGAGCTTTGAAAAAGCTGCTGCTGCTGCAAGTAGAGGGATTGTGGTTTTATTTTATATACATAGGTATGTATGTAGTCAAGTGAAGCACATCATTTCGGGGAATATATAGCAATTTTACTTTGAGGAAAAATATAATAATAATAATAATAAGTGTAGGATGTAGTATATCAAACCATTGTATTGCATGAACTATGTTATGTATAAAAAATCATAAAAACTTATTTTAATTATGAAGGGCACCTTAAGAATATATGAAGAAACACCAAGTTACACTCTCTTGTTTGCCAACTTAATTAATTATGTTACAGTTAAAAATTAAACAATTAGTTACTCTATTTTAAAATTAGGATTTAAAAAAAATGTGTATACTGACCGTGAAAGTCCTTCATACCTCTAAAAAGGTTTATATATCATCCTGATCCTCATCATTTTTTTTTTTGTGTTGGGAGATGGGGTGAATTGAGAAACACACGATGACAAGAACTCTGTTTTGGATTGGATTATTTTTTTGAGGTCGTTTGTAAAATAAAATCCAGACGCACATACACACACATATATTTATAAAAAGCACGATTCAGGAAGTATAAATATAAAACCTTCTTAAAATATTATTATTCTTTAAAGTACAGTTTCATCTTATTTATTAATATATATTTTTTATTTATATATACCTGCAAGTTGAAAAAAAATTGTTACTCTTTTACGATGATAATATTAAGCATATAAAAAACTGCAACTGGTTTTAGTGATGAGGACTTAGCAATATTTAAATTTGCGTACAATGAAAGAGATGAGGAAAAAAACACAAACTTTTTATTTATCTTTTCGTCGGTCGGTGACTCAACTTTGTGTGTACTTTGGAGGAGGAAAAAGGAGAGAAAAAAATCTTTTCGAATGAGTAAGCTCCTTCCAAAAAAAATGCTTCCTTTCTTCTTCTCTCTCTTTCTCTGTTAAATATATTATCATGTATTATTATTATTATTATCCAGAGTTGCTCACTATAAGTGACTGACTGATTGTACAAAGCCAAAGGAATTAGAGTGAATATGACTATTATATATGTCGTTCATACATATATTATGGTATGGTATATAGTTAAAAAGCTTAATATTTAACCGAGTTAAAAGAGAACAAGTTGTGCTTTTTCCAAGTTAATTTTTTTCCCAAGCCAATAAAAAAGTGGACTTGTGCTTAGTTTGACTTTCTCTGCAAAAATGGCAACTTTCTATTTCCTCCTTCTTACGGAAAAAATGGAGCATACATTTTGTGTGTACACTCATGTATATTACTACCATGTAGCTATCTATGTTATATGTGAGTACTTTTCCTTTTGAAATGAGCTATGAATAAAATCATTTATTCCATTTCAACTTTTTCCTTATTCACAGACACACACAATCACACACACACACACACACGTATATAACATTCACATAACAAACCATAACTTGTCGAGTACCCTGAGAAAGAGTGAGTGTGCATTTATTTTATTTTTTGGTCGTCACTTTTTACTTTATACATATATATATATCCCACCATCACCACCATTAACGGTTTTAACAAAGAAGGTTGTGACTTTTTAAAAAGCTACTTGAAAATTTGATCAAAATCGTCTCTTTTGTAGCAAGTTTGTATAAAAGTAGGTAGAACGTGAAAATATATAGAAAAACGGCACAATTTTTTTTTAGCACAAGAAAGTATAAAAACTTGTTTATTATTATAACACGGGGTTGTATAATGAAAAGAGGGAAATCTTCACACGTACACACACATACACAAAATAAATATAGTAGTGGCGGAGAGAGAGACAGAGAGAAAGGGAGATGTAGAGTTTTTGAACAGCTACCTTAAACCACAACTCTTTTGTTTGATACCACACACGTTGTAATATAGTAACCGTGTATGTGCGGCAGAGAAAAACACACTTTTTTGTTGTTGTTGCTGTTGTTGTTTATATGAATCCTTTCAAAAGTGAGTAAGAAGGATTTTCCTCCCAGATTTACTCAAGCTAAGTAAATGTGTTATGGATTTATTTATTATTATTATTTTGTTTTTTTTTGGGGGGGAAAAGCGTCAAAAAATTGTACTTGTGTAGTAGTGGTGGTAGCAATACTATTGCCGTTGTTGTTGTTGTTGTTTGTGTGAGAGAAGATATACAAGTGTCAAGAAAGTGGAGTGAAAACTCAATTTAGTAGTTTTTAATTACAAGTGGAATGGAGAAAATGAGTAAAGTAGCACACACCAGATTTACTATTTTAGAGAGTGGTTCGCGCTCCTGCTTTAATCAAGACACCTTGTTCTTCTTTTTTTCTACTACTTTTTCATCTTCATCAACAGTTTCACATATAATAATAGCATCATAAAAATGACAATGTAAAACACATACACAAAGATGATGATGCTCTTGCTGGTGGTGGAAACACTGGGATAAAATGTCTTTTTACGAGGATGCGATCATCATCACGTCAAAGTAATGGAAACAACCACTTGAAAAGTTGTTTGCCAAAAAATAAAAAAGTCTTTTCATCTTCTTCACTCTACCTTTTATTTATTTTCCTGTAAAACTTTTTGTGCTCACTTTTGTAACCAATTTCGTAATTTCTTCGTTTTTGCCAATTTATGTGTAATTTCTATTCATAAGATTTGTGAAATGTTAAGGAAATTCTATCCGCCGTTTTGAAATACAAGACGACAAATCGGATAATGAAAAACAAGACGGATGAGTGGAAACGGGAATGAAAAGTTTTCTTATTTTATTCCTATTAATTATGTAAATGATCAACACCACTTTAGATTGTACTTTTGTGAATCTTGTAGCGGTAGTGTAGTATATTTCATGTAATATGTAGTTTCACTGTTGTTGTCACAAATGAATAATTTTATGTTTGGGATCAACTCTTGACTCGGCTCTCTAGTTTGATCCAGTAATACTCGTGTAAGAATTGTACTTTGTAATTTATTGAATGTCTGATTATTAGAATGTATGAAAATGTGTATCCAGCTAGTTTGTTTTACTTCACTTTTTTAGATTGCGAGACAGGAGTAGACTAGCATTTCGCAATAACTTTTATTATTATTTTGTTTGTTGTTTTTAAAGAAATACACTTTTGCTTTTCACGTTTCTCACAAGAAACAAAACACTTTTTTGTATTTATTTTACTGTTCCTTGTGTTGTAATAGATCAAATAACAAGTTTATGAAACATTCTATTGACTTATTTTTTTGTGAAATCTAAACCACCAAAAAAAATAAAGATGAGAAATCCGACACTTGCTAATATTTTTTTGTTGGTGTCAGTGACAAACAGCAAACCAAAATACTGAGAAAAAGAAAAATAGCGGAAGATACGGCATTCTTCAAATGAAAAACTCGTATTTTTTTGTTATGTGGGTATATTTAGAGAACAGCGTAGCGTTAGTCTGCACTGCAAGACATGCGGAAGAGAACTGTTTGAGACATAGTTCGGATCCGAGAATGTTATGCTCAAAAATAGTATTCCTATTTCTGATCCTAGAGCTACACACACCACCACCAAAAGTAGCCAAGTTGTTCATGTTACTTGCTGCTGCTGCTGCTCTGCTACTCAATTCCCTTGAATTTTTTTTTTCACTTGTCTTTCTTGCTTTCTCTCGATTTCCCCATGAAAAACACACATACTACTGCTGGTGTTGCGGCCATCGCTAGTAACAGACAACCTGACTAGTTTTCCTGACTGCGACCACCTAAAAAAAGCATATAATATACTCTGTGGATGTTATATATAGGCGACGACGACGACAATTTTTTTCACAGTGTAACTCTCTCTCTCTTTCTTCTTCTTCAACTCCTCACATCTTGCTATTTGTAAACAGAGAGTAAATTTGCAATTTTCTCTTGCAAAAAATATATATATGTAATTTTGGCGAAAAAATTGCCTCAAGAAAATACAATTGGAAAATCACACACACTTACATACAGCTTATCTTATGGTTTCCTCTGTTTTTTTTTGTTTTTTTTGAATATTTTCTTTTGTAGCCACCACTTTTCGCAGATTTTTATCTGGAAAAAGAAAAAACATGTCTTGTGTTTGACTCCTTTTACACATTTATATATTTTTTGCCGTGCGCACTACTACTACTATTGGTAGTAGTAGCACTGGTGGTGCTAGTGGTCGTGCTGATGAAGGATATCAGGGAAGGAGGCTCGCATTTCATGACAATGCTTTTTAACAGGAGAGTCAAGGCGCTGCTCCTGTTGTATGGGTGTATATAAGTACACATTATATTATGCTTTTTCCTCAGCCTCCTCACTCGCGCTCCATTTCACTTTTCCAATCTTTTTTATTTTGTACGGGTTGGAGAAAGGATGTGTTGTGCAAAGACGGGCATGGTATCGTGCTGCTGTTGTTGTACAACAACTAAATAAATCGACTCCTATTTCTTTCTCCATCTTCATAACTATGGCGCGCGCGTTACCATGCTTGAATAAAACAAAATGTTGAAAAATGTACAGGAGCATGAACAGGGATATTAGTTGAATGGTAAGTAAATATATTTGTTTTACTGCTTGTGATCCATCACTCTTTTTTGTTGCTTACATTTATTTTTTCCTTGTGATATTTTTACCTGTTCCCTGCAGAAAACGTGTTAATTATATTTTACCTGAAACATTTTGCTGACAATGTTCAAACTTTCTGAGGAGACTAAAACCGGTGTTATTATGGTATTATTTTTTACTTGTAATAAAGCGTTAAATGCGTTTAAGTTAAACAAAAAGAATATATGAAATTATTTTTTGTTTCTGTTTAAATTTTTTTTTGGGTGATGCGATTTGTTGTGTGTATTTTCACCCCACTAATTATTTTTTGTAGGCTTTCAATTTCCTTTCACATTATTGAACAAATTAGGTAATAAAAAGTGATCGTAACATTACTAATAGTGGTAATTACAGGTATTGAGTAGTAAGCTACATTTTGTATGGTAGAAGCCATAATAGCAAACATAATCGTTTCATAACATGAGCATACCTACCTACCTATCCAGACACACAAACACCCTCACCCCCACCGCCCCAATAATCATCATAATCAACTTTAATTGTTTGTGTCTTTCCTGTTACCTCTCGTGGCCTCCTCGCTTCTTTTTTTATACTTGTTATTATATTACTCACCAAAGTGTTTAATTTATTTATTTCTCTCTCTCTCTCTCTCTCTTTGCTCTACTCCTACTCTTTCTTGGAACATCAATACAAATACAAGCAACAACTTTTATCATGTAGCCTGTTTACGACATGATATACATTTCACCATCATCCTCAACTGCTAGTTTTCTCGGTATCATCATTAAAAAGAGTTTGAGCAATAATAAAAACACTAGTAATAATAATAATAATGGTAATAATAGTGAGCATTTTCCTTCTTTCCACCTTTTACCCCAAATGCAATGTCCCAATCCTGGACATTTCATCTGACGTAGCAGCAGCCTATAGTCACATCATCACCCAAATTTTATTCTCATTAAATAGCACATACATACAAACATACATGCATTCACATCTGCACTCATTTACGTCACTGCTGCTGTCATGTTTTTTTTAATGACATTACACAAATATATTGGGTTACATTCTACACGTCTCCCTACAAAATTACTAAATGCATTCATTCATCTACTACAAATAGGTATATATATATACCTACATAATAAATGTATGTAGTATTAGGTATTTATATATTCATTTGCTCCTCTTCTCCATTTTTTTTACTTCATTTCTTTTGCAAAACGTGAGGCGGATGATTGCAACTGAGTTGGTGTGTGTGTGTATGTGTACTGTTCTTTTTATGAGTGTGTTCGCTTGTGACGGTGATGGATATGATTATTAGTGACCGTGTGTCGTTTTGTAGGTACTGTTTTTTACTACACCTCCACTTCACCTAAAGCATTATTTTCAGGAGAATTTCTACTCCCAGTCACCAGCATCTCTTTTTCCCCCCAACAACTTCAAACTCTACTAGTTAGTTTAGCACACTTGAAGAGGTTTTATTAACTTGCTCCAAGGGCAAAAGTTGTCTGCGTAGAACGGTACCACTACCGATATTACCAAACCACCATCAAGCGGCCATCCAGCCCATCATACCGTCGCCACCGCTCATTAATTAACGCTTAGCATCATCGTCACTGTATATATATATATGGAAAGCAGGCATACATATAGCCCAGCATATAACAAAACTAGAATGAGGACTGAAATGGAACAAGAACAAACCTCTCTCTCTCTCTCTTGGATGTCGTTTAATAATGATTAAAAAAGCATGTGAAAGTGCGTAACACATTTATTGTGCTATTGCATAAAATATTGTCATCATCATGGTCATCATTTGATCATCAAAACACAGTTGTAGTCCGATTACTAAGGGAAAAAAACATTGACTAGCTAAAAAAAAATGAGAAAAGAGAAAGGCAACTGAGTATTTTGTATGGATAATGTATGAGGTGAATGTAATTACCAGAAAGAGAGGGAGAGAGTCGGGGATCAGCTAAAATGCTCAGATGTCATTAACCCAATTTAAGGCCATTACCAAAAAAAAAGAATGTTACAAAAACCGAGCAAAAGTAGTTGGGATTGGCAAGCATGTATGTAATATACGTAGTATGTATACAAGCGTGAAAAATTTATTCACACACAAATCTACGTTGTGTATTAAAAATCTTCTAGGACAATCTGAGCACACATCGTTCGTCTGAAATGAATGAGCATAATCGACAAGCAACAACATCATCAGGAGGAGCACAAAAAGTGGGGAAACAACAAGAAGAAAAATGCTAAATGGTCCGTGGCATCCCATACCTACATTTCTTTTCTTTTTTTTACAAATTAGATGATACCTACATAAGCAAGGGTTGTTATGAAGAAGCCATGTTTTATATGGACGCGTGGAGGTATATAACATGTTATCATTTATATTCCATCCGATTACTTATTATTATGCAAAAGAACAAGTGGAGGAAGGGAAGAGCGAGGAAAAAAAGAGAAAGAGAGAGTCAAGCGCCCCAAGTCATAATAATCATATAAACAGGCATGTTCCCAACTTGTCTTTTATGGGGTTATATATAGATGCAGTATACGATGGGATATAAAACCATAAATATAATCTTTTTAAATGTTTATAGTAGTCGCTGCTGCTGCTGCTGCTGCACCCCCGCCCGAGGTTGTAATCTGTTACGCAACACATAAAAACTGAGCATTCTCATCAACCCCACCATCATCATGATCATCATCATCGCCGTCACTTTCATTATCATCATATCATCATGATAACTAAAGTGGCAAGGGAATAAAGAGAGAGAGAGAGAGTGAGAGGGAAAGTGCATTCTGGAATAAGATGATGCATCTTCCACTCCAACTCTGTGTGTGTTTTTATGGTCGTGTACACAAAATTGCTAATCACTTCTTAATATCTATACTGAATGGCTAATGTGCAAGTGACATGGAGCAAAATATGTGTCCAAATGTTACCATTGTTGTTGTTGTTGTTTGTTGATATAATAGTATAAAAACAGAAGGCTTACACTTGCTTATTACTTTCACCACCATCACCATGTGGAGCTGCCGTATAGTTAGGCAAAACGGCTTGATGAATCATGCTCAACATTATAGCTGTGAAAAAAAAATTGGAGTGAATGATGAGTGCCATGATGAGGTGTGTGATCATCATCTTGATCATCATGATAATTACGAGTGATGCAGTAGTGTGTAACCCTATCGTCGTGTGAGATGGGATTGCTGCTGATGACGATGATGATGATGATGAACTCTAAATTGAAATGATAATGACGGGAATGATGAGGTGAATCCGAATAGAAGGCACACAGCTCATTTGAATAAAAATCGACGGATGGCTGCTTTCATAATAATAATAATTATTATTATTGAGTACATAGGTGGATAAGTAATATATAATATGGAGAGTGCGTTCATGTTTGTTTGTGTGTGTGAGGAAGAGAGAGAGAGAGAGAGATCCATCTTGCAAACTCGTTCTGATTACTATATCCATTCAGCTATTCGCAGCCTCTTCCAGTTTTTACATCTCTCTTTCCATTTTCATCATCAGTCATGCATATTGACTTTGACGGTTTATTCAAATGCTCTGTGAGATGATGTTGTAACAAATCCTTCTTCTTCTTCTTCAACCCAATCCACAGAGCCAGTGAACCAGGAACATTACTCAAGTCTGGCTGAATTAAGGAGATGACACATGATGATGGGAGAAGAAAGGAGGCCGAACATAATCAGGAGAATGATCATAATCATTATGTCATTAACAAATAGTGGGCTCCTCTGAATTAATGCCTTGTAATTATTTATTCAATCTTTTTTAGATTAGGAACACTGACTTGAAAAACACATCACTTCACACCTACTGTACGAATTATAAATAGCTTGTGATGATAGGATAGCCCATTTTGGCTGTTCTTATGAAATGCGATTTTTGCACAAATTAAGTAATTTAGGGATTCCATTTTCGAATCATAGGTAACCTAAATATCCCCTCACATCCATTTCACTCGTGAATCATTCCCACTATTAAAATGTAAATTTAGAGCCGAAAATTTGTACGAACGAATGATTTAACTGATAGCAGATATGAATATGACATTCCATAGAGCTCGAAAATTAACCCTGAGATGAGTTTGAAAAAAATATCCTGACTGGTAATACCAGTGTCTTGTTGATCCTAATGCACTTATTAAGGATATACCTACATGAAATCTTTGTCATAATCAAAGGAAATACCTGGACAAGGTACCCAATGAAACCGGAAAGACCAAATGTTTTGCGATTTTCTTCCACAATGGTCCCTTCTGGGTGTGTAACTTGTCAATCAACTACTTCAGTACATCGAAATGTTCCAATATTAAATTGTAGAAATACTTTAACTGTTATTATGTTATGTTAAGTTATGTATATCACATTTATATACCGTCGTTCGATACTTAAAAAAGAAATGTTGGCATCCGAAGGATTAACATTATGTCCGAAGCAAAAAAAATCTGGTTCTGTGATTCTACTTTTTGCTGCATTATTGGCTTGACATTACCACCACTACAGTGCATGTTTCTAATGCATGCATGGTCAACTTACATCTCGGCGTAAATAAAGCATATATTGAACTATTGACTCGAATACTGAAATCAGAATTTTGATTTTTTTTTAAATTCTGAGAAAATCACTTGAAATTTGTATGGACAGGCAGACAATCAAAACGATTTCACAACCATCCTTCCAAGTGTGGCTATGTAATAATCGTAATGGTAGAGTGGTAAAGAAAGTCCTCAGTTCAAATCCAGATGATAGTGCAAGTGATTTCGTTTAAAGGCTCACACAACTCCAGCCGTACAAACAAGGACGAGTGGTTTTTTTAGCACAAAGCTGGCTGGTTTGCTATCTAGTTTTGTGCACTCAAGAAAAAATTCTATCGTAAATAAATAGTACCACAGGTTGAAATGAACTAAACACGCAGCCGTCTTTCCTAATAAATAACACAAGACGTATTTTTATTTTGCCCTTTAGTACATAACCTTATTTTCCTGCTCAGTTTAAATTTAGCTTTTATTTCTTGTGACAAGCAGCGGTAAAAATAGGTAAATATAGCGTTGTAAAAGCAGACGTACAAAAAAAACACATTTCATTTTGTGTCCTCTGTTTGTTTGTTTGTTTTTTTCAGACTAAAAAAAATATTTACATGGGACTAGCGTCTTAATAATGCATTTAACTTCTTGTGATGTTTTTACCCTTTCCCTTTTTTTATACTATTACTCGCTACATAACCTTATAAACTTGAGCTTTTTGGTCTATAAAGCCACTAAATTTGGTGTACGTACATGAAAAGTTATCCTTTACCGTCGTCACCACCCCACACTGCTGCTGCCACAGTCACCAAACACACACACACACACACAAGTATTTATTATATATGTTTATAAATACATAAGTTCAACTACTACGGAGATTCCAACATCTTCTTACAACTTTCTTTTTCCTTTCCCTCTTCATTCATTTCTACGGCCAAATGGGCAAAGCGCAGACAACAGACAAAGATATATAAACGGAATACAAACCACGAAAACAACATTATAACATTCGAAAAAACATGCATGCATATAAAAACGTATAAGGCATAGGTATATACTATTATTGGAGAAAAATTCATACTATAAATATTTATATGGCTGCTAATACGACATTATACAATATGTAATGTTAATACCTACATACATACGTGCATACTCCAGCATTCTTAGTTGTTACGGAGGAAACATGGTAGAAGCATTGAAGAAGTGGTTACTGCACAAGACGAATGAGAAAAGAAGAGAAGCGCACAAGTAAGAAAAACAAGGAGAGAGAGAGAGATAGAGGAACAAGACGAGAAAAGAAGAAGAAGAGAAGAAGGAAAAAAAATTGTAGAGCTGTAAATCTTTCAAAAAACCCTGTTTCATAAATTATCATACAAAGCCTCTTGTCGGAATTCTTGTATGTTGTTTCCCTGAAACTTCGTTAGTTATACACATGGAGTTTTTTTAGCGGTGCCTGCTAAAGAATATAAGGAGAAAAGAAAGCGAGAGACAATATGAAGATGAAGAAGAAGAAGAAAAAAGTATAGTATGCTCCCTGTTTTTATGCCGCTGCAGCTTCTGCTGCTGTTGTTCTTCTTGTTCTTTTTCTTGATTCTTTTTTTTCCTTCTTGTTGTTCAAAAAACAACAACGTACATTAAGTGTATATGTTTGTTTGCGTATATAGGGATCACAAGTTTGTGGTCGTTTGTTAGTGCACCGTAGTATGTATACATGCATAGCTTGTGGTATGTATACTTAACTTAGTTGTATGTATGTATGAAGTGAAGCTACTTACTTAACAAACAGAGAGAGAGAGAGAGAGGAGAAAAGTAGAAGACATAAATGCATACACACGTGCTCATACATTTAACAAAACATTTATCCATTCATTCATTGATACATACGTGCAGGTACATAAGAAATAGGGCAAGATGAAAGTATCTGTTTGTGTGTGTAGTAGAAAACATGCCTTTACCCATTTACATATTAGCCAAGACGAACAAAGAGATGTTGAAGTGGTACGGATACTAACATTTTCCTAGTATCACAAAAACACATACTACGAAATGGTACAATTTTTGGTATTTGCTTTCGTCTGAATATATGCAGTAGAAGAAGACGAAGAAGAAGTAGAGAAAAACAAGATGAAGAGAAAAAGAGAGAGAAAATGTAAAAAGAAGCGAAAGTAGGCAGGAATAATAAACGCAAAAGAACAAAAAAAACAGTGGAAATCAACTTAAGGCCATGTTGCATTATCAAACAGTCGCTGTGGAAAAAAAGAAGAAGAGAAAAGGCATGAAGGATGATGAAGAGAAGAAAAAAAGACGCGAAACACACATGAACAGTATTCATGAGGTGGCCTTGTATGCTCTACTGGCGCTACTGTGCTACTACATAGTATGCATGTATCCATGTATGTATATAACGTCTACTTATACATTATTACATATATTACATTACTTTGAGGAAGTGCACATTCATATATCGGTTGTGGAAAAAGTACGAGACCTTTTCTTTTCTATTTTTTTCTACTTACTCTTCGTGTGTGTGTGTGTGTGTGTGTGTTACTGCTACATACAACAATCCGAACTTGCTGCTCTTCTTATATACATACCATCTTTCCCCTTCAACTCTTTTCATCCAACCAACATAACAGCAAAAGATGTGTTAGAAGAAGAAGAAGAAGAAGAAGAAACAGCAGCAGCAGCAAAAGTTAAGAAGGAAAGACAGAGAGAAAAAAAAACGTCAGAAAGAGAGAATAAAGAAAGAGATGATAAGAACTTTGATATACGTGTATATATAAAAACTTTTTTTCGCTCTCTCTCTCTCGGTATTTTTCCCTTCTGATTTTCCTTCCTTGTACACCAGAGAGAAAAAAAGAAGAGAAGAAGAAGAAAAAACAAGTGGCAAGACTACTGGTATTTCACGCATCTCTTATACTTCTTTTGCGTATCAAAGTAGACCACAAAACTAGACGTGAAGAAGAAATAAAAAAAATGGAGTATAGTATATATATTCATGTTATTGTATATATTCGTAGACATATTTTGAGAGGGAAAAAAGTAAATGTATAGTGGTAGTTAGTTGTTACCGTTGTTTGCATGAAAAGAAGCAGAAGATAATATACACGAAAGAAAGGGAGAGAGAGAGAGAGAGAGAGAGGGCATTCGTCTCACTTGACACGGGCGTGAATATGCTTTCTATATTAATAATAATAGGAGTAATAATGTCTGCTGAATTTTTTTTCTTTTTTACTCCAAAAAAGTCTTTTATATATGGAGTAGAGAGAGAGAGAGAGATGAGTTGAAACAAACTCATTGGATACTTTTGGGAAAAGTAGTGGTTTTGCTTGGTTGGTTGGCTGATGATGCTGATGGTTATGTGTGCGAGCGGTTTTGCAGCATGTATACATACATTCCTGATGAGGATCATGATAATGATGACGAGAGAAGAAAAAAAAGAGCAAAAGTCTAATGAGAAAATAAAAAGAAAAAGAGGAAGTTTCTTGTCAAGTGAAGAGAAAAGAGTGGAAAGGAGAAGAAGAAGAAGGAGAGAAAATTGTATGTATGTGTGTATATGGTATACCAACATAAATTCGTGCATGCTTCTTATTATGGTTATTTGATGAAGTTTATATGTAAAAAAAAGTATTACGGAGTATGGATGATGATGATGATCATCATCATCATGATATATATTCAAGCAGACATATTATAACGGTCAATGTTAGATAGAGGGAGAATTGCAGAGAACTAGTTTGTATGGATAAAGGAAAAAAAAGTCAAGTAGTAAGTAAGAGGGAGATATTAGACAGTTTTTTTTCTTCTTCTTTTTCTTCAGGTATAAAGTTAGAAAAGTAGCTTGTGTGACTGATAAAAAAAAAGTTGTGCGAAGACGAAGCTTTCTATCTTTTCCCTTCGATGTCGTTAGTTCGCTTTCTACTTTCTACACTCACTCTCTCACACTTTTCTCACTTTTGACATAAACATGTATGCTTTAACAAGAGGGAAAGAGAGGGAGAAAGAGACGCTCGTCTTGATGGTGTAGTGTAGTTAGTTGGTATGGTGATATTTGGTAGCGAAAAAAATAGCAGTGGTAGTAGAAGAAGTAGTGTGTACTTAAGCTGCATGAAAGGTAGGAGGAAGTATAGTTACCCAACAACGCGCAGCAATGTACACTGCCAATCTTTGCTGTCTTAATGAAGTGGCTGAATCTTTTCTCTCTTTTTTTGCGAAAGAGAAAAAGAAAGAAAGTTTGGTGGATGGATTCAATACATTACATATTCACGACACAACTTGCCTTGTTGTATCCATATTCTTTTCTCTCTCTCTCTCTCTCTCTCTCACTTTTTCTTCCCTTCTTTTCTTCAAAACTTGTTCCCCTTCTTCATCTTATGACATTTTCGTAAAGATGCATCATTGTTGATGTGTGAGAGAGAAGCAATTATTTAGAAGAGTTGGTTCAAGTTTTCATCCAAGCAGTTAGACAAAACAACTGACATGGCCAATTATGGTAAAGAAAACTCCAAAGAATGAAATAGTGCACCGGGAAATGTCACCAGGTACGGAACTTAAGTGTATACTTGATAGACAGCCATATCCAAAAGAAAAATTATTCTGTCTGCTTGGCTTATAAATATGTAAAACTTTAATGTAATTTACTTTTTTTCATATGCATTTTTTACAGATTGGCTGGTGTTCATTTATGCAGATTTTTAAAGGACATTGTATCATGATGGGAATTTATGTTGAAAAAAAGAGACTACTAAAAATGTGCTGTGTCCCTTGCGCGTACACTATTATTATATAGGAACTGTGTGTCCTTCCGGTTTGACATGTTCTTGTTGGGGAATGTGAATGGTAGATACATAATTTTACGCGACATACCCAACATGTCTATTCATGTATACATGAGTATATATCATACACTTTTTCTAAAGTTTGCAAGTGCATCCCGTTTTACGCACTGGATTTGCGTAAACCTGATTCAATTTGGTTTTCACATGAGTAAACCCATTTTTAGCTACACACACACACCTACGGCGACAACATGCACAGCATCACTTTTGCTTTACAAGAAAGGTCATACTGTTAGCGACAATGTCTGGATGAAAGTATTTTCACCTACCAAAAAAAATATAATTTTAAAAGCGTTTGCTTGATTGAACACAAGAAATGGAGAAGGAAGGGCAAAGAGAATGAAATTTTCTATAAAAAAAATAGTTGGTGAATAAAGACTTTGAAGATAACAGCATTGTATATTATACGTTTTCCTCTTTTCCCCTTTCGGTATGAAAAATTGTATGTTTTTACACACATGCTTCCTCTCTCTCTCTCTATCTCTCTCTTTTTTTGTATGTAGTTCAACAAGCAGCAAGGCCATCATCGAGAATGCGAGTGTGGGAGCCCCAGGAACCCTTTCTTCCATGAACCCTACCTCACACATACTTATTTTCCATCAAAGAATAATATATGATTACACGAGTCACATATATCTAACAATATTATGGAAAAAGGGTGTAAAACACAAATATATCTAAAAGTTTATTTTATTTTCGTAGAAAATATATATATATGTATATTCATGTTGAACACATTTTATATGATGGATATGGTCAGTGGTTTCCATTTTCAAGAAGCTACATAGGTATCATGTTTGTTTTGTGTGTGTGTGTGTGCTGCTTTCCTGTTGTCTTGAAAGTCCCTTTGAAAGCTTCATCTTTTCCTCACAAGTTGAAATACCATTCATTGTGAAGTCATTGGTTTTCTCTGTAATACATTTATATTATATGTATATATAATATCTACACAAGTTACCTAAATATACATAAAGTATATCTATTACGTACACAATAGGGAAAATTCCTTTTGATGTATATATAATTGAGTCAACTTTACCCATGACGGTGGTGGATGGTTCCTGTGTGAACACGTGTCTGCCACGGCATGTACACCAACATCCATTCCATAGAGGTACAGGGAAAGGCAACTGTGCGTAATGTACATGCACACAATACTAGTAGTAACAATAGCAATAATAATGTACGACAAAGACGTTGTTTGTATGTATGTGAAACACAGGGCTAAACTTGAGGAAATGCTCTTGAATTGATGCTCATAGGAAATGGGTGGTGGTGGTGGTGGTAGTAGTAGTGTAATTTCACTATAGTGCTCACCTCTGTGTCATTTACCGTAATACTACCAAGATATTGTCCTTGATTGAATTGGATTGGGAAAAGTGGATGGTTCCTTCCTGCATCCCTCCTTCTTCTCTTCACATTCCACACTTCCCTTTTATTATACTATGTAACATATAAACTTGTATATAATATCTACATACACACATACATACCATGTACATACATGTACATGCAGCAGCAGCAACCACATCACCTTGTAAAATAGGTAGTGGTGTTAGCGTCAATAGTATTTAGATTGTCTTTTGAAGTCGCACTCCCCAGTCACAACATCCAGCTAGACGTTCCAGTCACAGTCCATAATATGAATGCATAGTAGGTCGAGAAGGTTCTCTGAATAGAAGAAACCTTAATATTATTATGTTTGATGATGATGGGGATGATGACAATAATAGTGAAGGTGAATAATAATCAGATCACACAATAAATGGCAGATGCGTAGGGAGAAATAAGTGCGAGGGAGGAAAAGGGTTTCTGTGTCTGCATCCATTTCTTTTCCTACCTTTTGTACTCTGGTGCATTTTCAAGGAGCGAGAATGGAACGAAATGTTTGATGTTTATACTTACGACCTGATGGACAAAAGAGAGAAAGGGAGAGAGAGAGAGAGAGAGACAAAGTGATTGTGAGAAGAAGAAAAAAGTGTTTTGTATGCACAGTGTCGTCAATGTGTCCATAATTCTGGGAATATGCATTTCAGAATTGAAGTCTACACAGGAATTGCGCCGATGATGATGGTATATTCTGTAAAAATTCGTGCTAGCGTCGGGTACAACCCACCGCGTCACCTTTTTCCGTTTGATGTACACGTGCGTAAAAATTCTGTCATTTATTAGCATAAATCGTAGCTATAAATATATGCGCTATATCTTTTTTTTGTTACTGTGAATCTTATCCACATTGGTTCATTCATTCAAACTTTAGCATTAAGTTATCATGGTACATGTAAAAGTGTTATGTGTAGTAACAGTAATAGATTTTATATTATCTGAATAATTGTAAATTACCATATCATCTACTTTTTATCCATCAAACCGATATACAGTAAAGTTATACACCATCATCATCCCTTCAAGTAAAAATCTTCAATCCATTTTGTTGATACATTAAAAATGAGTCTAATAATGAACTTCCATTGTGGTTTAGGTTTCCCAGACTCACCACATACTCAACAGACAAAAAAAAACAGATTTGAGAGACAGAAATGTGGAACTCACGGAAAAGTATGTACAGATTAATATTTATTTAGTAATATTTTGAGGGTTTGTCACCACGTGTGTGTGGAACTTATTATTATATGTACTATACATATGTGGGTTACGGACAACTACCATCCATTATGTGCTCCCAAAGAAGTATTCATCCATGAATTTTTATCTTCCATTGGCACCTAGTATTTATTCACTCAGCCGATTTCATATTTGACAGTTAATTTTAACCTTAGTACGTAACCGACATTCAATATAGTAGTACATAACCATTCTTAACACTGGCACTTATATTTATCACAGAGACAGAGACAGAGACATATAAATGCTGCTTGTGTTATGGGAACTTCTCCACCAATACGTTTAATTCGGATTTAAAAAAATTGCTTTAAGTTTTGCGGGCATTTAAAAAAAATGTTTCCTATCCTTTTAATGGATTAGAAATGGTAATAGAAATAAAGGTTAAATAATAAATAATAAATTGTTCTACTACTAAAAAGCAGAGTACATAAAACTACCGAAAATATTATCCAGACATGTGGATATTTTTCATCAGACAAGTGAGGTGAATGATTAAAAGAAATTGATGGATACAGGCAAAGGGTATGGTAAGTCAAGGGCTAACTGATTTGTGGTAATAGTTCACAATCCATGTTATAAGTTTTGTTTATTTTTTTTATTATTATTATGACCCTACTTCTCATGTTCTCCTTTAGCAACATGTAAAGTTTTTTCAATATTATTATGTTATTAAGCAGCTTGGAAAGGAATAAAATGGAATTTAAAAAAAAGCTTATATATGTATTACTCTGTTTATAATAAAAAGAAGCAAATATATATAGGTGTATAAATAGGTGTAGTATCACTGAACGGGAAAGTGTATGGTGAAAGTAATGGGAGGCTTTGAATGTGTCATGGCATGCCGTGCCATGTCGTGATGGATGAACTGTGAGTAGTTATTAACTTTGAGCTGGCGTGCAGAACAGGGAAATCAAAAGCGAGGGCGAGAAAAAAAAACAGACAAGAATGACTTGCCACGCCACCACGCATAAAATAAACTTTTGATCTTGTACACAAAACAACATTTTTAATAGAATGCACACATATAAAATGCAGTAGTACATATAATATGTAAAAACTCTTACCCATATTTTTTTTACCTTTAAAGTCCTTGCTACAAATTTCCGCTTTAAAAAAATATACAAAATTTCAAGTGAAAACCCTTTGACATTGTTGGATGGCTACATGAAGAAAAAAATGTGTATTGCTTTGGTTACCAAAATGCACAAATGATTTATTTAACTCTGATTTTTTTCCTAATCTTTCATATGGAAAACAAACACCCATTCCATGTTTTTTCTTTTGCGTTTTTTTTTGAAAATGGAATGAAATCAGGGACTGTCGATCAAGAAAAAAAAGTATTAAAAATTCGAGTTTTGGATTTGAAGGAAATTTTTTTTGGATGGTTTTAAAGGAAAGGAAATATGTTCACACGCTAAATTGCATATCCCAAAATTTGAAATGGTATAACAAGGAATGTGTGTAGGTGTGTATGTGTGTATGCAGCAAAAGAATTTAGGGTGAGATTTAATGACTTGACTTGAGAGGGACACTTACAGGGGGAAAAATTGATTTTATCTTATCCGATCTTCATGTGGGGAGCTGCTGCTGATGGTGACGATGATGATGATGATCCGTCGCCAGATGACATTAATTCCCATTCATTTTTTAAACGTTCCTTCTCCAAATTCAATATAAGTTCCTGAATCTGGTACGCACACACACACACACATGTAGGAATTCATTGGCAGTAACCATACATATATGTATGATCACCTGCCACACGTATTTAAATAGACAGGCTAAAGTCATTTTGAACTAAAGAAATATCTATGCAAAGGAAATCCGGCTATGAATATAAGAGCATTTTTTGACATGATCCCTTGTGAAAAGGTGATGTGATGATGGTTGATGCAATATTGATTAAATTATCCGTAACTATTTCTTTCAAAGACATTGTCTTTCACTTCCATCACCCATTACGTAAATCGATTCCCGTCTCTCCCAATTCCCCTATTTACCCTGATGATGTAAAAGGGCGTTGGGTGAGAGAGTACCAGAGAGAGAGAGAGAGATGATGATCCTATAAAATTTTCCTTCCACACATTTTCACCGTTTTCTCTTCACTTCAGTAGTAGTAGTAGCAGCAGCAGCAAAATAGCTAGTAGTAAAGTAGCACCTCATGTTTCCAGCTTTTTGTGTTAAATACGTACACTTGTAATACATTGCACACATATAGGCACACATTTCTATATACATGGGCACACACACACACACACACAAACACACGTGCTTTAACTTGCCAACTTTCATTACTTTGTTATATATTTAATACTACACTTTCCACACAGCTGAAATCCAAAACGTTCCCATCCATCTATGCATAATGCGTTCAAATATCAGTGAAAGCCTTTTAACCAAGTTTCATCATCATCATCGTCAAGCTTTACATTATTTGTAGGTCCTGCTCTTCTGCTACTCATCTCAGCTTCCACTTTATTCAAAAAAGCTCGAGTTACTCCTGCTCCTGCTTTTGTCTGTTAATGTGGATTTGTTCCTCTTATTCTTCAAATCCATTTCAGGGCAGACGAACCATTTATTAAAGACTCTGAAAACCATGTCTCTTGTAACTGGAATCATTCCAGCACAATTTCTAAAGTCAGTCTGTCCGACCGTGAGACAAGGCGGAACATTTTAAAAGCCGTGGTAAATGAGTGCCCCAGAGAATGTAAAATGTTAATGCAATTTTTTCATCATTTTCAAACAGAATTGTGGGACTACGACGATTGAAGTGTGAGTCGGAAAATAAATGGCGATGCCAATTTCTGGGCGACGACAAATGGCAAGCTTTTTAGATGGCAGGCAATTTAAATGGGGAACCACCCGCTTTCTGGCAGCAAAGGTACATGACAAGGACATTATAATCGAACACGTGCACTTCTACCATTGTAGGTAATTTCTTTCGCATTCGTAATTTCGGTAACACGCACTAAGGTAATTTCTTTCGTAATCCAATTGAAGTAATACGGAGGGGGAGGACATAAGCTTTTATATTCCATCTACACTGGAATCTATCACAATTGATATCATAGCTTTTTTCTGAAGGGTTTAAAGTTTTCATGAAAAAAGCATGTTTTTTTTCTAAATTTTAAAAACAAACTCAACGCAGTCCTTGTTTGAATCATTATTATGGCTATTTTGGGTTATCTCCATGCTTGACATAGTAGTAGCAAAAAAAGTCTTGAATGAAGACTCTTCATATTTGTCACCATTTGATTTTAATAACATATATCCATGCACCATACTGAATCATAGCAAAGCATAGATAGAATTCAATTTGTATTATCATTATTATCATTATTACACCTAATTTAAAAGCTAACATTATCCCAGTTCCCTGCTTTCCCCTCTCTCTCTCTCTCTCTCTTGCTTTAATACCACTCCTCCTTTTTAATACTGACATGGTTTACACACATGGCACACACGGAGTGAGTAGTAGGGTCGCTGACTTTCCCTTTTGAACTACTACTCCCTTCTACTTTTCTTTTTAATATTTACAAGTACTACTATTCCAGAGAGTTGACATTGCCGATTTTCAAAAAAAACTTCCATGAGTTCATTGAAACATTGAAATATGAGAGGCATATGAGAGAGGTGAGGAGGACCGTGATGGGATGACAATACCATACTTTACATCATTTACATATGTACATAATATACCACGTAGAAAAGCAGGAGTTAGTAAAAAGGAACAAGACAGATATGGATGAAACTTATAAGAGCTATATATTTTTATGCTTATAAGTTACAAGGTATCCTCAACTTAATTCACTCGAAAGAGTTTTGTGAGCTAGGGCGCTACCCCATTTATATCTACCACCACCACCGCCAACACTACTTTCAATGTGACGGTGTATGTATATGAAG
The DNA here is from genome assembly GCA_027744095.1 of Zhuqinia jingwanae. Classification (NCBI taxonomy): domain Eukaryota; kingdom Metazoa; phylum Arthropoda; class Collembola; order Entomobryomorpha; family Paronellidae; genus Zhuqinia; species Zhuqinia jingwanae. Next base: position 20,551 of record JAHZNC010002972.1, read on the forward strand.
GGGTTTCGTGAAATCTAATACATCATCATCGACATATCACTACTTCACTCTTGTAGTACTCTTGCTCCACATGTTCTTCTTCTTCTTCGTCTGACGCTCCCTCTCTCTCTCTCTCAATCAAATATAAATTTAGAGAATGATGGGAAGGCAACAAGCTTTTACAACGTGTTCTACAAAAAAAGTCCGTGCGCCTTCTAGACCTATCCTCCTTTTTCATTCCCTTCCTCTCTTTCTCTGTGTGTCATAGCGTCGTTTCTTGTGCCTCTTTAACTTCATTTCCACTAGTTTCGAGTCGTCAAGCAGGTGAAGGGAAAACACATTATATTTTTTTTTTGTATTTAATATTATTTTGTGTATTGCAATTCCAATATATATACCTACACTGTACACCTCACTTGACTACTAGATTACAAATAAATGTGGATGATTGAAGTGGGGAGCGTCGAAATCAATTGACAAAAAAACTGATGCAAAGCCCAGGGTACATATGCCCAAGTTTTCCTAAAATTGAACTGGATAAACCTTATTACCAGCAGCCCTAAAGCCCTAAGAGTCCTCAGTCATTATTCCAGAAATATAGAAATGAGATTTCCAATTTTTTTCCATCTTCCTCCACTTTTTTTTATCGGTATTTTTTAAGCCCGACAGGACAAAATTCGTCATCACACAACACCAAACCCCTCAAGACATATTATCCATGATGAGGGTTTAATCCAACCACGTACAATATTGTCGATATCATGTGTGTATGTGTGTGTGTGCATGTGTGCTTCATCATCGTCACTTAGGTACATACATACATACCACCACATAGAATTTCCACCAATGCCCTCAAATAGATAAAAAAAGGAAGAAGAAGATCAATGAAGAACCTTTTTCATGCGGGTATGTTTTCAATCTATACACGCATCAACTTACGTATGTAATACACAACGGAAATTTATAGTGGTCGTGGTAGTAGTAGTTTTACTTTATTCAATATCTCCTTTTTCATTTCATTTCAAAAGAAATAAAAGTATAGTAATTTCTCGGGACAAACCAAGTTTACTTGGTGAAGACAATGTCTCAAAAAAAGAGAGGTGGATGTGGAGGGAATTGTCACACACACACACAAGAAAATTTACTCCAGTCTCGTTCTTCTTACACATTTTCTTATCTTACAGGAAAGTAGAAAGGGGAAAGGAAAAAAAATCCAGACATGGAGAGAAAATCTTGAGTTCATTTTTACCACCACCACACACAGCCGATGTGCCACCACCACCATCAGCATTACATTGCTCTTTGCATCAGTAAGAAAGTCCCTTACTCTTGTCATCATTACCAAAAAAAATGGCAAGCATTGTGGCTGCATCTGCATCAATATAAAATAAAAGTAGCAAGGAAAATATATAGAGAGAAGGAATAACTGTGTGTGTGTGGTGGTGATTCATCGTTTTTTTGGTGTTGTAACTAGATGGATACATACCTTACAACTGTGTATTGTGGTATGTGGAAGGGGGAGTGGGGGTGGAGGTAGGACGAATTTTTTTATATTCTTGTGTTCATTCTTGCTGTCATTACAAAGGCGTATGTAAATTTTCATATATACATACATTATTTGGTTTTGTGGAAAGATTTTACGTCTTTCAAAAAAAAAAAGATTTCAATCCCTTTGATCCACTCTGAAATTTGCATCATCCTTTATTTTTCATTTGTCTCTCCTTTTTTTTTCTCTCTCTCTCTCTCTCTCCTTAACTTTGACATGTAATTTAAAAGTGGATGTAAATATACAAATATTTAAAGCAGTGTATGTATGTATACTTTTTTTACATCAAAGTGTTAAATGTATTATTTTTTTCGCTTGTTAGCGTTTTAAACTAAGAAAAAATATAGCACTTCTTTTTATTCTTCTTTTTTTGTTATTCTGTGGCTTTTATAAGCTTACGCTTTTTTTAATGATCAACTTCATATTATACATCTCCATCCCATTTCATTTTTTAAGCTTTTGATTTTGGCAGGATTTTTTTTTCATTCAAGGTGACTTTAGTATTTTGCTTCAACCTGAATAGTGATTCTGTTTTCTTTAACAAAAAAAAATCCAGCGTGTTGCGTTTGCTGTTCGGAATAAATTTTCAATGCTCGCGAAAAAAAAACTGAAATAAAATATTGAGCAGTCTTGCCAATGAAGGGTTTCGTTTTCATGGTTGAAACACTGCATTGAAATTGCTCTTTTGAGTTGAGATGATGATATATTTTTTTCTATTTTAGTCTCAAGGAAATTCAAATGACATGTCTATATGAATGGTTAGCTTAGCATCATACACAAAAACACTCGATATGCATTCAAAGTGAGAGGAAAAGGACAGGGAAATATGCAACACTATGATTCATTTAAACTAGTCTGCTTTTTGTTGAATAATAATTGTAAAATATTGTAAGTTGTATGAAAGGTCTACTTAAAAATGATTTTTACATATATTTTTGTTAATATTTGAGATTTGTATATTATTATTTTGTTAACTAAGTTAAGGTGTGTTTGTACAGCCGAAAAGTAAGTTAGCGATTGTAGAATAAAATCTGTTTAAAAATTCAATATAAATTTTTTAAATACAAGCTGAAAAAAATGATAGGCGGACATGCCAGACTGAGACGCCATTTTGACAAATGTGTGTAGATGATGAACTTGAATAAAGGAAAATTGGAAAGGAGGATAATATTATGGATGATGGTTGTAGTAATGTGGTAGTGGTGACTATGTGGATAGCTTTTGAAGGAGAGGACCTTCAAATAATATTATCCTAGCCACATGATATACCCCTCACAAGACTCTCGCACATACAAACACAAACTGACGCTCACACCTACTTGCAACGTGATCCTATGTATAGCTCCCTTCATTTAATTCCAAGTTTTAAGGGAGCAATAAATCATTTTGTGATTCACTCGGCTGGCCAATCTGCAGACCACGATGTGTGTGTGTGTGTGTGTGTGGTCGGCGAGATGTAACCTCAAGTTCTTTTCCACTTTTCTCCCTGAGCTTTATTTCAACGTGACAATTATACAGATGGGAAAGACGAGTTCTCTCTCGCTTTCTCTTTTTGAAACCATCGAACCTTGCTCCAAAAACACTATTACTATCCAATATATATTTATATATACATATATACCAGTCTTCCTTCTAAAAAATATATATTTTTAAGACTTCCTTCAGCATACGCAGTTTTTTTTTCATTTAAAAATTCTTCTTGCTCTGTTTCTTCTCCATTCTATTTCACACACTCGCGCAGCAAATAAAAATCCACCGGTCCAAGTCAGCAAACCGAAAAGGGACATGACTGCTTTTAAGTACTCAGCCGCCTGTGTATACACGGTGTCTGGTGTAAAAAACACAAACCCCTTTTTTTACTATGACCACATGTGACATTACACATGAAAAGTCCAAATCTAGCAGGATTTCAGTACATCAACAGAAACAACATCACAAGTAGCATCCGTCTCAAAGGCGACCCTGTAATCATTTTGCATCCCAATGTCAGTTTTACTATCCTGGGCTTAACGTCCACCAATTTCATGGTTTTCCATGTGCAAAAACAAGTTTGATACATTCATTGGAACAAATTTCCCCCAATGATATTCTGCATAATCCTGAATCACTTTCAGTTGCCCGGAAGTAAAGGATGAAAAAAAAATACTTTGAGGGAAATTACAAATAATATATTTATTTTTTGAGAAATGGGCATTTTCATTTTATTTTATCCTAGTTAAGATAATAATATTTTACAGTCACACAATAACTGAAAAGATAACTTGTTTCACACAAGCATAAAATGACAAGCTATTAGAAAAAAATTTGGATGAAAAAGTTTAACAAAAGGGATTTGCAGAAAGAATAGAAAAGGAGAGAGAGAGAGGATACTGAAGGCGTGAAATGGAAGAAGAGGATGGAGAAAAGCGGAAGAAGACACTCTTTAATTTCTTTACACAACGAAAAAAAGATATAGAGCAATATCATGACCATCATCTCTCTTTTTCCTATTCTCCTTTTCACAAGTCTTGATATATTTTTTGTGCTTGCCGATTCCAAAAAAAATAAAGTTTGATCCAATAAAAAATGAAGAAAGAAAAGCGAGAAGGAGGAAAAGTAGTAGAGAGAGAGGGGGAGCGTCAAAAGTCGACAGTTTTTTTTTGCTACACGTTTATTCTCTCTCTTTTGCTTCCCTTGTGCTTTTTTTCTATGCATATTTTTCCATCTTTCACAAGTTAAAGCCAGCCAATCTATCTCGACAAGTCAAGTCACAGAGCAGAACAGAGTCACACACCGTCCTCCTCGTCAGTTGTCACTAGTTATGATCGTCGTCCTCGTGCACTTATGTACACGGCTTAAACTTTTTTCCTCTCTCTCTCTCTCTCTTCCTTTCTTTCTGTTTTGTTAAAGCCAATTTTCTTCCCCTGAAAAAAAGAAAAAAAAATGCAAGCGAAAAAGCCAAGTGAGCAGCAGCAGCAGCAGTGTGCAAGCTTCCTCTTTTTCCTGCTTTTAGACTGCACAAGTGAACGTATACCGATAGCACGTATTATAAAAGCTTTTGTGCTTTACAAGTTACATGGCTGCTTGACTGGAAATCCTGTGTGGCCCCGAAATCTTTTACTAGTGGTGGTGGCAGTGGTAGTGGTGATGGTGATGCTTGCAGTATAGTAGTCGAGGTGGTACAAAACATTTTTTTCTTGTGAAAAGTTCACAAAAATATGGAAACTGAATGTATAGAGGAGCCAAAGGGGGAGAGAGATGAATATACCTACCTACCTACACACACACGCATATACATGTAGGCATTATACTCGTTATATAGACAGGGGAAACGAGAGAGAGAGAGAGATGAAGCCCCCGTGTGTCAAGTGATTTATGAGCCATCGGGACATGAGAGTTTCTGAGCTGTCCCACGCTTCTAATACAACTCATGAGACTCCAACGATGCATTAGCTTTTTCGTGGCCATCGATATGATTGCCCTCAACGGAACGTCCTTTCAGCTACACACCAACCGTTGCGTCGTCTCCCGTCGCCGTTGTCGTCGTCGTCGTTGTTGTAGTAGTAGTAGTTATCCACAACTACGACTAATACTACTTATTTCACACACACAATAAAAATCCTCCTCCTCCTCTCTCTCTCTCAATACTTATTTTCTTAACACTGCTTCCTGCTGGCAATCTGATTCCTGTTTCTTCGTACTTCCTTACTTCATCCTTCGTCTCCCTCTACACACTACTCCAACTCTCAGTCACTGGCCTTTCCCATTTCCTTTTGTCCTCAAACAAACAATGACACATGATCTCAAAACCAGAAGCCGACAAAATCTGCTTTTAGCTGGAACACTCGTTTTACTGTCTTTATATATCTCCATCCATGGTTTAAAAACAAGCGGGATATCAGGTGCAAAAAGGAAATCTATAACCAAAAATTTGCAGCATCCATTTTCATATCAGTCACCACTTTTGTAAGAGCACCATGAGCAAAGATAAGTAAGCTCAAATCCGTAAAGCAATTCTCAAATCGAACAAAGTAAATCCGCATTCCTGCACGAAACTCTCAATGCAAAAGTAAATACGTACACTAATTGAAAAAATTTAACATGCGTGAGTTCCCAGGTAAATCCACTATTCTGGTTGGAACTTTAAGAATGTATTAATTTTATAGTTGCACATGTATTAAGGATATCCACCCATAAATATATGTGCTTGTAGGTATATTTTTTTTTGTATGGAATAATATAAGAACCTTGAAAAAATATCTACTTAGCTTTCATTGAGAACACTTGCAATGTTAATGCAATGACATTGAATTTCTTGGAAAAATACATTTCAATCATTCATTCATCAATTTCATGAAACTAAGATAAAATAAAATTTAAAAACTATTTTCTTGTCCCTTCTTCTGAATCACCTTTCAATCCTTCTTTTTCTTTCATTATTTACCGTCAACAGAGGGTAAAGAATACAGAGGCAAACATTTGAACATTCTCACTAAACTGAAAAGGAGAGAGTCATAAAAAATAAAGGTTGTGGGTATACAATGTATACATATATACAACATACATTATACGTATCAGTTCTTTCCATAAAAGTGAGTCTGTAGACAGACTCTAATACCTAAATAAATACATGCACAAAGATTATAGCAGGGATTTTCCTTGAAGTATTAGTATTATGTATCCAACAACAGTAATGATATGTGTAAAAGGATTAGGAATAGGAAGGTGGTGAACTCGTAATGCACCTCCCCGGAATTTTTTTTCCTACAGACATACCCTCGCGTGAATGCATGTATGTATGTACATTGTATTATGAATGTATGTGTATCCATAAAAAGTATTTATCTTTTTTAAGAAGAGAGAAAGTTTTTTTTTCTTCTTCTCTTCTCTGCCAGGAGAATGGCAGCTGTTGACGTGCATACGGAAACTAAGTAACGTGAAAAAAACGAGTGTGTGTGTGTGAGAGAGAGAGAGAGGGGGAAGAAGAAGAGAAAAGAAAAGGGAAGGGAAAAAAGGCATTCTAGCCAAGAAAAAAGGAAGAAAGTAGAACAAGCTAGGCGTTGATGATTGATTGATTAATTGATTCTTCTCGTCTTCATTTTCTTCCCCAGTGTTTACTTGCATGGTTAGGCAGCATCTTTTTTTATTCCTGCCTCTACAAATTCTACCTACAGCAAGTCTCTAAGCGTTTCTCTCTCTCTCTCTCTCTCTCTTTTATTCAACAAACCAACAACCACCGCCACCACCACCTTTCATCACTGCTGCTGCTTCTGCTCACCCTTGCATGTTCACCTTATTATGTGTCGTGTACATGCACACACAACATGTAATGTATATAAATGATATATTGTAGATGTTTACGCTTTTTAACACACTCAAATTATCATATAAACTTGGTAGTAGCCCTTACACTTTGGCCACCACGTCGACAGAGAGAGAAAGAGAGAGTAGACACACGGATGTATACTTTCTTTACATAGTATTATGCATCCATGCATGCTCATGTGGAACAAAATAAGTGTATATACATACATTTATATTTCATTTCAAGGCGTAAATAAAAGTAGCTTCTCTTGTACACTAGCAGCCAAATCAAGTAGCTAAAGCGGACAACACTCACACACACACACACACACAGACGAAACATTTTTTCTGCGTTAAGCAAAGGAACAATCTAGGAAGAAAAAATATATGTTTGGAGAGAGAAAAAAGTGAGTGAAACAAGGGACTTTTTTTTACTTTTTTTGTCTTTTGCTGTAGGCCCTTTTCTCATGAAAAAAAAGCCGAGAGAATGATGGTGATGACGATGAAGACGAGGACGAAGAAGAGGAAGACGACGGTGATCATAGTGATGATGACGATGGTGATATTATACAGTTCCAAGGCATGTGAACTTTGCCACAAAGTATGTATACATATTTTACATTAGAGTGAATTTGTCTTGTGTGCGGTGTGGCGCATACCCCAACAGAAATAAACGCATTATATCAGAGAGAAGATGTATAGTGTTGTGAACTGTAGTTCTCTTGGCAGACGAATGGTTAATCTTGTCCAAACAAAAGAAAAGGCATCGTGTGTCTACTAAAGCAGCGTCCTTCCAGAATTATTATTGTTATTATTACTTTACAATGTTCGGCGCTCTTCTTCTTTTCTTCTTCAGTCGTGCTTAATACTTTTTTTGTGGTTTTAAGGATAAGCCAAAGCATGATGAGGTGATGATGTTGTGAGGTAGGTTTACAGGTTCCTAAAAATATTGTTTCTTCTTCCTAAATACATAAACTTGTTGACCCCACTCGCCCTTTTACTTTGTTTCTCTCTTTTTTCCCCCATTTTGCCCAAACGAACCAGTGTTGTTATTATATTTTGGTTCTTGTCCCTTTAGGGTAAATATGTAGGAGTACAAACAAAAGTATGTATATCATACATATTATACTGTTGTGCTTGAGTGATGTATGAAAATAATGAAAAATACATGGAATCAAATGAAAGAATGTATTTATGTACGAATGTCTTTTTTGTGAGAATAAAGCTTCTTAGATTGCACACTTGACTAAGACTCTCTCTCTCTCTCTCTGCATACACACGTGAGTACATACATTGTAGTTGCGCCTATGCTTCCACTTTTCTCTTTTTTTCTTTCACGTTTCTTTTTTTCTTCTACTTCTTTTTCCTTTCCATCTTCCTCACTAACGAGTCACGATAGTCACGAACTCGTTTCACCTTCCACCGTTCTTTTTTCTCTCTCTCTTTCCTAACTTCTTTTTTTTCAGCATGATTTGATGTTTACTGCGGCGATATACTAGTAGTGTAGTGTGCGTTCCTTTAAAAAAAAAGAAAAATTTCTACTAAAAGTCCTTTTTTTACTGGAGTAGTAGTATATAATACACATGCACAGAGAGCGAAGATGGACTAAGGCTGGGATGACGATGATGGTGTTTTTTTGGTTGTTGTTGTTGTTGTTGTTGTTGGTTGGTGGTGGTGGTAGTGACGGGGCGACTCAATTGAGTGAGTACGGTGGCGGTTGTGATGGTAGTAGTATGAGTGCCACCAAAAGTGGTAGAAACAACACAATTTGTGTTTGATGGATCTTTTCCCATATGGCTCACCTGCATGCCTATACACACACCATTAGTACGTATGTATATGTACATACGTACGTTACACACACCAGCAAATATTAGCACTAAAGAAGCGGTGGTGGTGGTGGTGCTGCTGCTGCTAGTGTAACAGAGAAACAAAAGCCTAGGCCTTCATAGATTAGCCATTACATATAAATCCACTCGTTGAATGACTATATAACAATATATTGCACATGCAAATGCCTACATACAATCATCATCATCACCTTTAAAGCTATTTATGTATACGTAGGTACTAACTTTTCTTGTCGCTATTTTTTATACATGGTTCACTATGCATGTAGCTAAATGTATATTATTATAGTGAAAAAAATGTGTTGGTAGTGGCGGCTTTAAAAATTAGCTACAATATTCTATTCTCAACACTATTATATTTTATTTTGGTATATCAGGAGTAGCGGCGGTGAAGATGGTGGTGGCAAAGGAGCAAGAAAAACTACTCCCTGGAGTGCCGAATGCAGTTATTTAACTTTTTCCCTTCTTAATCTCTACGTGCTGTTCTTTCCTTTTATTTTTTCTCTCCTTTTTTTTCTTCTTGTGTCTACATCATCCACTCTTTTTGCTTCTCTCTTTTTTCGTTTTCGTCTTGGTACACTTTACATTTTGAATGGGGAAACCGTGTTACAAAAAATTATCGTTTCTTTATTTTCAGGTTTGGTTAGCAGTGAAAAAGAAAAAAAAAGTTTGAATGGGTTTGCAAAAGAAGGAAAAGAAGTGATATAATATACTGTTATGTGGTATGGAATGTACTATTTCATTTGTGCAATTGGAAAGTCTCAGTTTTTTTTTCTTCTTGGAAAGTATATGTGTACACGTGAGAAAGTATGGCTAAAAAAAGAAGATATTTTTCAAACATATTTTTTTCCTCTCCTTTGCTGTAAGCAAGCATTTCCTTGAAAATCATACTAAAAATATATAATATATTTTGTTCTATAGAAATAGATGAAAAAATGGGAATGAGACACTACTAAACACTGGAATTGGATTAGAAAAAAAAAGAAAGATACAATCAGCAATGTCTACTCTCCCCTTCAGCGAAAAAAATGTTAAAAAAAAGTTTTCACATAAATTACCTAATGTCTATTTTGGTGCATAAATGCATACAAATTGAAGAAAGCTGCTATTACTATGCGTAAATGTTAAAGCCGTACAAAAAAGTGCATTTTATTATATGTATTTTTTTGGGAGGATTTGGGAAAAGGATGAAAGCCAATTGAAGGGATGTTCCAATGTAGGTAGTAGGATTGTAGTAAAAAAAAGTAAAGATTTGTGAAGGAGAAGAAGAAGAGTAAGAAAAAAATTGTTTTTCTTGTTGGATACATATATACATAGAAATGTTAGCAAAATAAAAAAGGTTATATGCGTGCGTTCAATGTATTTACAAATTTATTTTGGTAGGCAAAGAGCCATGACATTATATCTCAAGTGGCTTTCTCTGTTACACAAGTTTATTTTTTTTTGCTCTGACTATGACCATTATTGCAGTTTGGAGGGAAACTAATTTTCTCAAAAGAAACTATCCAAGAATTGCAGTGTATCATCATCATGAGGTGTTTTTATTAATAGTAACCGTCAAAAAGTACGCCTTACATTGCACACACTTTACTTTCATTACATAAATTTATTTATCCAGTTTGTGTGTGTGTGTGTAAAGTTGATGTAATAATACATGAATATATACATTATTGCATTTACCCGAGAATGGCCAAAAAACTCTTTACACAGTTTTGCTACTACGTATATATGATGGAGTTTTACAACTACACACACACGTTGTGGTACTAAAGATGCAAGCAAATTTAAATAGTTTCCAAAGATATCCTTCCTTTCTTATTCGGTCCGGTGGTGGTGGTAGTACAACAACCGGAGCTTTGAGCAAGGAAATGTCCTTCAACAACACACTTTATAATTCAATTATGAAGCTACTTGTGTAGACATACATACCAGCATATGCACTCCACACAACACACCAGACCGGAAGAATGAAAGGTTTTTTTACTAGAGAATTAAATGCTGACGGGGAATATAAAAGTTTGGGTATCATCCTGCTATGTAAATACACAGAATGTATATACATATATCAATCCACTTGTCCAACAAAATGACAATGTAAAATAAAATACAACAACAAAAAAATGTGTATTAAGTTGGGATGGTGGTCTTCTTCCAAAGAAAGTTAGGAGCAAGTTTGCAAGTTTTTTTTCTTCTTCTTCTTTTCAGTAGACAATTTTTGTTCCAGCTCTTCTACTCTTTCTTTCTATCTGTCTGCACTACACTTTTTTGTCTGTGCAGCAATCAATAAGCAAATATACCGTATTTTACTGTAAAACTAGTACCGATTCAGTATCAAGAATATTTTTCAATGAAAGAAAATTATGTATCAAAAGTTCTTCCAAAAATTTTTTTTCCCCTTCGTGAAATATCTTTAAAAAATATTTCCCTTTCATATATACACAGCCCGCTAAAAAAACTTTTGACCAGCTGAATAACTTATAATAAATGAAAATGTGCACAGACACACACACACATTCACGCGAAGCATAATATAAAATCGGCTCAAAATTTTCACCCTTCTCTTTTTCCCACTTTTATAATACCCACCAAATAAGAGTGTGTGTGTGCATAAAAAACTAAGGAAGGAGAAAAAAATTGTAGTACGGCTATTATGCCAATATGTAGAATAGAAGAGTAGTTTCGGTTGGTTTGGATGTATACATACCTATACACACACACACACTCTCTCTCTCTCTCTCTTCTGCGTACCCTTTTGCCATTTCAATTCTCTTCACATGAATTATTCACCAAAATCTTTGGAGAAGGCCACAAGCACTTACAATGAACCAACTCAAAATGGTTACTACACTACTGCTGGGACTTTAATACAAGATACTACGCAAATTGTGCTACTTGTTTTACCGTTAATGTTTACGAAATTTCACGTTCATGTGTAGCGAGTCTAATGTTTGTATGCGTATGTGTGTGTGTGAGAGAGAGGATTGTTTGTGGAGGAGGGAGAAAGACAAAACTGCTTCTGGCATGATGATATGCTCTCTTTTCGTCTCTCTCTCCTTCTCTCTAGTTCTGTGTCTACCAGTCTGATATTCAAGATTAGTTTTCACTAATCCTTCTAATGGGAAAGTAGATTACGTTTTTAGGCCTCTGGTAATGGTCACGTTCTCTCTTTCTCTCTCTTTTGACTGGCTGGAATTGAATGGATTTCCTTTTGTTCGCACAGTAATAACTGCACTACTACTACTACTACTGCTGCTGCTGCTGCTACCGCATTCAAGTACCTCACTTGGTAATCCTTGAGTAAACTTAAAATGTAATCGTTGTTATTGCATTGTGTCAGGAAATTAGACTGGGTTTGAAAGCAAACGGCATTACGCTATGCTTGTATCTGTAGTAGTTTGAGAAAAAGCTTAAGGTCAACAATGGACGTAGTGACTGGATGGATTGGAAGGGGAAAAGCAAGGTATGCAGATGGATAGAGAGATAATTATTTGAGATGATGATCATGTTCGAATGAAATATGTGTGGATGTGCTAAGCTAAGATTACGAAATAATTTAAAATTGGTTTCTATTTTATCGAAATAACAAATATTTCCACAAATGCTCAATTTTTTTTCAAACTTGGTATAAGCATATAATATGCTGATGATAAGAAAATATGTATAGCTGATGTAAATTGTAAGGGTTATTTGAATGTAATGAGGCCCGGGCATATGAAACAACTTTTTGGTCAGAAACCATTCAGAAAGGAGGAACAAAATGAAATCCCTCGTATAATGTAAATGTATATTACAGTTCACCTTATTTACAATCTTTCAGGTAGATTGTCACGCCATCAACCGAGCGATATTTTCAACAAGCGTACATACCACAAACTTTCTCCCAAATTGCACAGCAAACGAAATCTAGCGGAAATGCGTAGGAAACAGAAAACAGATTTTACTTTTCTGTTGAATGATGTCGCTTTGCATTGCTTTGTCCTTTCAGAGACCAACCAACCAACCAACATAACAATTTCCTCACATTGAGAGCCGTAAAATGGTTTTTCGTCCCTTGCCTTGCAGCAAAAATGTTCTGTTTGATAAAAAAAATCAAACAATTTTTTCCGCAATTTTTTTTTCAGCGCTTTACTAAATCCTCTACAAATACAAATAAATGATGTTGCGCAATAATAATGATGCAAAAAATACAAAAGTTGGATCCATTTCATAAAGAAAAGCAAATAAAGTATTACTCGTAAAGTAAATAAAATATATAAGCTTATTTGCACATCTTATGAAACCACTTAATATTTCCAAACCAGTAAACCAGAATGCCAATGTAGGTATCCAATCTTACTTAACTGCCACCCACATTTATTTGTTTTTCTGCCTTTATTAAACTTATTTTTTACAGGTAAACATAAATTCCTTTTAATTATTTTCGGATAACAATGTTACTCTGAAATGAATGCACCACCACAACCACCACCACTAGCAGCAGCAGCAGCAACAACAGCAGCAAACAAACCACAATATTATGTGTGGGTGGTTTATTATTACATAAATTTCTAAAGATTTGTTTTTTTTCTCTCTGTCTCTCTATTTTGCACTCTGATTTTAGTATTGCATTGCATGATCAAGAAAATATTCATTATTATCATGATTACTCATAACAATAATACTAACATGTAATTTGAAGAAATCCGTATGCTCTCTCTCTCTCTTTCTCTCCGCATTGGAAAACATACGTTCTGTTCTGTGTACAAGCCTTCCTCTCATTTTTTGCTTTCTTCCAAACAAACACACAAACACAATATACACAATACACAAGCAGAAGAAAACCCGTAAATCATTTTCTCTTTTAAAAATGAATAATGATATTACGGGCTACTCACGCCATCATGTACAAAACTGCATTCAACAGCTCGAGTTGAGTTAAAATAGTACAACAACAACAAGAACACGCATTCAAAAAACAAGAGAGAGTTTGCTTGGCTGCAAGTATTAAAGTTACTACCCCGCTCCGTTGCTCTCACCACCACCACCAACGCCACTGCTTGTAATGGTTTTTGAAATTGCACACATTCTCAATATGTTGGCCTCCTCCACTACTCACTTCTCCAGAAGTAGACTTAGTGCTAGTCTGCAAGCAGAAATAAGCAGTTATGCAACACTCCCCAGTATTTCATTCTTATTTTTCGTCTTCTGTTGGTCCCTTCATTCAATCCAAGAAGAGGAGAAAACTTGTGCTTCATGTATATTTTTTTCTCTCCTCGTCTCGCTCGCTCTGAACGCTTTTCCTTCCTTCTTCTTGTTTGACTATGGGTTGTGTAAGAAAGAAAAAGGGAAAAGAGTCGGTTTTCCTAGCCTGGAAAGCCAGTCTGCCCTCAGCGTTAGCTAGATTCGTTTGGGGTTTTTGTTTGCTGGCACAAATACACACACATACACATTCTCTCTATCATTCTCCATCTATCTGTCTCCTTTTTTCTCAACTCTGCACTAGCACGCTTTCTACTTTGTAATGAAAGTTGGAGTGAATAATTATTATCTCTACTGTCGTACTATCCTGTACCTATCTACTGAGCACGACAGTCATAATAAAAAATATTAATAATATTTTTTACAAAAAATTTACAAAAATAAATAAATGGAAAATCAAACTATGGCAAGTATATTATTTGCTATTTATTTTTAACGACCCATTTATAACTGGAGAAGAAAAAAGTTTCAACAAATTAGTCGTCGAGTTTTTTATTTGGCGATTCTTGATATTTGAAAGCCATTTAATGCAAAAATAAATATTTGATGAGTTTGTGTATATGACACGATCAATAAATAAATTGCTCTTATAACAAGAAGCAGGTATTTATGCAAAAAAGTGTAGCAATTAAAATAGAAAAAAAGTGGGACAATGTTTTACGCATATGCATAATATATGCAATAATTGTGCGTCGGTTGGTGTGAGTGTTCAGGATATGGAGAAAAAAACATTTTTCACTTTTTGTTCCTTTTCTCGGTGAATAAAAATGTATTACTCTGTTTCATAACTCGGTTCACAAACAGATACTTTTTCGACTTTTTGAAAGAGAAAAAAGTTTTTTTTTGTAAAAAAAATGAAGAAAAGAGAAAAGAAGGAATAAAATAAATTTCTGGTGTGAATGTGAATTGGAAGAAAATGGGAATAAAAAAGGTTACTTTTTTTATAGTAGTATTACTCAGTTATAACTGTCAAATCTCAGCGATGGTGAAAAATTATGACTTCTTCGTCTTGCATTTCTCTTTTTCTTGAAAAGAAAAGAAAATAACAACTTTTACTGTTTTACTTCATCCACGCTGGTTATATATATTCTCTCGTTCTCTTCACAGTGCAACATACCATATAATACGCAAGTGAAAAAGTAGACCATACATTTTTTGTGATTTTTCTTTTTATACTCTTCATGTTTCTGCATTTATTGTTTTTTTATTGTTCCATTTAAAAGAGATGATAGCCTTGTTAATGGTGACGACGCAACATTACATACAATTATTTTGTGTTGCATCTTTTATCGCATTATCAGACAATCAAGTATAAATTTTGACTGTGTGTGTGTGACGGGCATCTTTTAACACGACACGTGCATGCGAATAAACACCTGCACACTATATATTTACGCAAGTTGAAAGGAGAAGGACAAGCTTAACAAAACAGATGACTCATTATTCCCAGCAAATCATCATTCGCCCACCATCAACCAGTTAAACTCATTAAGGATCTCTGTTGTTGCACAATTTCCGCTTGATTGCTTCCTGCTGCTCGTTGGAGAAGAGAGAGAGAGAGAGAGAAAGAGCATAACGACTTGTGTCATCTTTTTGTCTCTCACAGCTTGCTTCAAAGTACTTATACTATTCATCTCCTTGTATAAAATCCTGTAGTTGAAAATGAAACAGTGACTGTTTTCCCTTCTTCTTCTTCTTCTCGGCAGCAGTAGCAGTAGCAGCAACAGCAGAAGTGTCTCTCAATCCTTGGAAGAGATTCTCATTACTTCAGACATCAGAGAGGGTCAAGTGAGACAGCCATCCATCACAGGTTCTTCAGAACATCTTCTTAGAAAAGGTAAGTAACCAAATTGTAATTTGAAGAAATTTCCTTATACACAAAGTAATATGCTTGCCCGCTTGTGTGTACGTGTGTGTAGATTTCCCTTCTTGGTCTGATAATTTTCTCTGATGATTATAATGTTTAAGTGAGAGACAGGGAAAATAATCGGCATGCATGTATGCTTTCAAAAAGGAGAATGAGGTGACTATCAGACATGCATGATGTGATGAGATTAAAGCTTAACAAGTGTGGTTGTCATCGACACACACACACAGAGAGACACGCAAGCATCCCAAGTCATTGAGCGTATATTTATCTGTGTATGTACACAATATACACAGATAAAAAACAAGTAACGTTTGAAACAAATGTTTTAGTATGAATACTGTATATACATACAAGTGAGTTGATTAGTTGTAAAGTATGTAGGTGTGTCTTCTGCGTGGTACAAAATGTATATTTAAATGATACTAATAATAATAATATATAATGGGAGTACATATTTGTGTATGGCTTTATATGGAGTAATGACACCTTTGTACTCATTATCATGAGTGGCAGAATAGGGAAATCATTTTGATTTTCTTTGAGAGCACAATCCTCTCTTCTGATCTCTCTTGCATAAAGCCAATTAACAAAATTCAAGATAGCGACTTTGTCTCTATTTTCTCTTTCTCTCTTTCTCTCTCAGGCTTCTCCTCTCTTCATCTGTCTCTCTTGTTGAAATAACGTCAGGAGGATTCGCTACCTGACTAGGTATAATACAAGAGGGTGAGTGAGAGTGACTCTGTGAGAAAATCGCAAGGCACATCCTTTTTTGCAAACGTTTTCTCTTTTTTCCCTCGCCACTTTTGTATAAATTATAAGAAGAATAATAATGATGGGCAAAACTGATTCTGAAAACTATCAATAACTCATAATATGAACCAGTCTGTATAACAGAAATATTTGAACACAACACAGTAAAACAAACAAGGTATTTCAATCAAACAAACTATTGAAAGTAAAAATATTGCTGATTTTTATCCAAAATATTTATTTTTTAAAGTGTGATAATAATTGTGGTGAGTATTTTGATAAAGGGGCCGACTCTATGTCAAACACAAATGCCTATACATAATATTCTAGGAGGGAGATTGTAATAAATAAACTAATCATGTATTCCAAGAGAGGGAAAAAAACATGCAGCTTTTATACTTGCGTAAGCCATTTTAGTATTCCATAAATTAATAAGACATACATATGTCATGTTTTTTTCTTCTCTCTGTTCAGTAAAGTGTGTGTATACTATTTACTTTCACTCAACTTGCGTGTTAGTTTGGAGAAGATGGGCTACTTTTTGCTGTTTTTGGATTTCACCTTGATATACTATAATGATGACCTTATGGTCATGTCAAGACATACTTGCAATTGAAAAAGGGTTTCATGGCAGATTTTCCTTTTTTGCCAGCAAATGCACTTTTTTCTGTTTCTCCTTACTATTTACACTTTTAGTGAGAGAGAGAGAGAGAGAGAGAGAGCAAACATCTCAGCAGATTAGGTAATTTCTTTGATATATTCTTTTGCCTGTTGTTTTCCTTTCTTTTCCTTTTGTTTATTTTTTAGCGATTGAATTCACTTCTTGGCATTTTGACATGTTTTACTTGATGCTATTTTTCTGTCTTCCTCTTATCTTCTAAAAGTAAGAGTAGTATCGTAATTCCTTAACTCAGCAAAATAACTGCACAGACAGAATA
Source organism: Zhuqinia jingwanae (assembly GCA_027744095.1). NCBI lineage: Eukaryota > Metazoa > Arthropoda > Collembola > Entomobryomorpha > Paronellidae > Zhuqinia > Zhuqinia jingwanae. Next base: position 38,005 of record JAHZNC010002972.1, read on the forward strand.
GGCAGTCACACAAGTAAAGAGAGAGAGAGAAAGCAAACATGTTTATTTGAAGAAACATTGAAATGTTAAATTTCGTTTTTGCGGAACAAGACACGCTCTCGTATTATGTATTCTTCCCTTCTTTTCCCTCTTTTTGATTACATGACTACTATGCTCACTGTACTCACCTTACGAATAAACAAATAGCAACCAAGAGAGGGAGAGCTAGAGAGAGAGAGAGAGAAAGAAGAATAAGAAAAATATTCCGAATATCTTCATGATCGTCTACATCATAAATGCTCATCTTACAATCAAATCTTTTCCTACAGCTTAATGAGATATTCACACAGGACGACGAGTGCTACAAGTCTTTACAACAGAAAAAAATATTGGTAGAAGAAACAAGTGTATTTATCTTAAGTTTTGAAAACGTGCAAACTTTTCTCTTTTCTTTCCCATAAACTACAAAACTGGCAGGGAAAATCTTCTTGCTTGCTAATCCTATCCATTCTGCTGCTACACTGCTGTTGCTACTAAAAGAGAATAAAAACATACATGGTAGTAGTATTAACCAATAAAAGCAAAAGTATCCATTTATCTGTCTAAAATATATACCTAAACATAAATATACATATTCCGCCTGTTCATCTGCTACCCTCCAACAAGAAAAAAAACTTGATGGCTTTAGTATGCTCTGTAAATCTTTCTTGTTGTTATTTCGTCAAGTTTACATTTTGCATCCATACGATGACTATTACTAGCAAAAAAAGTAACAAAGTCCTCAAGAGAGAGAGAGAGAGAGAGAGGATACATCAGGATGATGCAAGGGTAGTTACAAGACGAAGATAGAGAAAAGAAGGATAAAATACGTAAACAAAATAATAAAAGTTTGCCAACTCAACATTCTGTCATGTTTGGATTGGATTAAATTGAAGGAAAATTTTCAGAAGCTGCTCATGTTTTGTAACAACAACAGCAGCAGCAGCAGTGGTGCTAGCAGATATTGTATTTAGTAGCCTTATTTAAAAAGCAGTGGCAGCAGCAGCTTTACAACTTTCAAAACAAAACCTTTGTGTTTTTATAAGAATATTCAGGAATAATAAAACAACATAGCACATTGCATTGTTTATTTATTTTTTGTTTACAGTTTATCTTCTATAAACTTGCTACACACACACACACACACACATTCTCCTTATCAGTAAAAAAAACTGTGTGAAAATATAAGATGTATGCGTAAGCATATATTATGTAGGCATATATCCACTTGTCTTGTTTATACTTGTGCATATCTAAGCAGTTTTTCTAGTTCTCTCATCCTATTTCTTGCTCTTCCGTCTGAAGAACAGGAAAAAGAAGAAGAAGAAGAGGAGAAGGAGGAGGAAGAAGCAATCCAAAGTCAGGGAATCAACAAATGAGATAACCGTTTATTTTTCATCTGAGCTGAGAGCTGAAGAAAATTTGGTGGGAAACACACTCATTATAAAGTGGAAGATCTATATACGTAATATTTATATGCCAAATGCATTTTGTATAAAGGGGAAAATAATTACTGGTTAGAAAACCGACAATAATTTTTAAGGGTTCAATGAACGATCAACTGTAACAGAGAAAGAGAGGGAGAGCGAGAGAGGAAAAAAGTAACTTTTTATGTTTATCCCTGAGGGAAGCCAAAATTACCAGACACTTATCTCAATCACAGGGAAAAGAAAGGAAAATCCTTGTTAAAAAGAAAACAGGAACAAGAAGAGGAGGAGAGAAAATAAGAAGAAGGACTAAAAAGAAAGGAAAGAATAGTCAAAACTCTTTGTTGGATTGCAGTTTTCTTCTTCTTCTCACTCTCCCTTGCTTTCTCTTTCTCTCCCTCTCCTTCTGCTTTTCTTTCATTTCTCTCTTTCTCTATCTCTCTATCTATTTCTCCTCCTTTCATGAGAAATGAATTGTTTTGAAGGTTGGACATTAGGACGAGAAAGAAAAAGAGGAAGAAGAAGAGAGAAAAACTGGCTACATTTTCCTAAATCTGAGTCCTTCTTCTTCCTTTATAAAATTTTGTGAACAAGTATACAAGTTGAGGAGGATGAAGATCATGATCATGATGACGATGGTGCCTATTCTTCCTGTTACCCTGCCCTGCCTTCTCATTGAGATTTTAGCAACAAAAAAAAGTGTGTTGGGATAAGAAGTTATTTGCGTAATAAAGTTGGGACACCATTTTCTCTGGCTTCCTCTTCTCCTGCACATTTCTCTTGTTCTTCTTCTAACCTTTGTTTCTTCTACTCACTTTCCCTCTAGCTGAGGAGGAGCATTATATAAGTGTAATAAATGCAAATGCAAGTATTTTGAGGTAGACAAAATATCTATTCAAACTCTGAGGAACATTTTTTAGTACCTACATTGTACGCGATGTATATGTATGTATTTTATTATCGAGTGATGATGATGGTGGTGTGTGGGGGAACCCTGCAAAAACATATTACACAAGATTCACCAAATTTCACCTTCTACCACCACCACCACCACCACCAAAACCTGCCTTGTACATTTTCAACAAAGTTTAAAGTTTACTTTTCAGTGAAAATGTGCAAGCGGAAGTAATTATTATATAAATAGTGGAAAATTTATTATTATTATAATTTTGTTGAAAGTTAATATGCTATTGGTAGAATACAAAAGCAAATATTCACAAAAAAAGAAAAGGGCAAGATTTTTTTTTGAATGGGCTGGTGGTAGTGGTGGAGGAAGGAAATAGGAAGGAAGAAGCTACTTAACCAAGACAATACTTGATGTTTCCTTCCTTCGAATAAACGTCATCATGTCTTCTCTTTTACGTGCGGTTATAGTTATCGTCCTATAACCCCCACCACTACCTAAAACCTATTATATAACTCCTAGGTTATTTTTTTAAACTCTATTCCTTTTTATACGCTTCATTATAATAATTTATATCTAAAAATACAGACAATCTGTATGTGGTGTGCGTGTGTGCTGGAGAAAGAGGCAAAGTTTAACATGATAGTATACACTTTTCTCATCAGCAGCACCACCACCGCCGCCGCCGCCACCACCACTTTTGCACACACACACACACACACACACACGAAAATTTCTGTTGGTTGTGTTGGAGGAGGTGGTTGTGTGTGATGTGCTCCGTTTTTTTTGCTTTCTCTCTCTTTCTCGCTTTCCATCCTATATTTTCTACAAGCCAACAGGAAAGGAATTCGCCCTTAGCTCTTTAGCCGTCAGATCAGCTTTATATAACTTGCTCCTGTGCATGCATACACACTGCTTACAAAGTGGAACTAGTAAAGTTTTGCATAATTACATGCATAGTTGCCAACTGAATCCGAATCAGCGTGATTCGAATATTAGGAAAGAGAGAGAGAGAGAGAGATCGGCAAATCTCAGCAGAAAAGAAGGATAGAAGCTACCCCGGAAAGAGGTACGATATGGTTATACGATGGTGATATTGTGTATGTGTGTGTGTGTATTTGTAGAAAAAATCCCTTCTGCTGCTACAAGTTTATCTTTCTTCTGTCGACCATTTTATTCTTGCCTTTTGGTTTTGTCAGGGAAAATTCCTCATGTGCTTATGTATATATAATCAAATATGTAACAAAGTATAATAATAATACTACATATTATTATAATACATAATATATTTCAGATATACAAATATATACATATTGCCTTGAATAATAACATTAATACGAGCAAGAAGAAGAAGAAGAGAGTATTAGAGAGTGTGAAATTTAAATACCTAGTAGCTAACCCAAAGGTGATGTGGATGTTACACAAATAATGTTGGTAAATTGGTAGAAATATACATAATATTAAATATAAATGCAAGCATACATGTAAGGAACTAACTCTGTACCAATATATTTTCATCTGTCTCATGTCCGCATACACACACATGCACACACACACACAGAAATAGCAAAAGGCAAAAGCCCACCACTGCCATCAACCTAGTTGAGCTAAGCATATTATCCGTCCGTGTGTCTTTATTTCAATGGTAAAATGAGAACAGAAAAAGAGATTAAATTTGAGTATTACTTTCATATTATAAAACGCAAAACTCCTCTATTCTCTCTCTCTCTCTCTCTCTCTCGCTTTCTCTCTTGATCCCACCCTACAAAAACAACTCTGCTGCTCTGCTCCTATCTCTCTGCACTTTTTAAAATGAAGGTTTCCGTCACACTGAATCAGCATACAATTTTCCACTACTTTCTCTATATTATTTCGCAATTTTCTCTCGTCTCTCCCTCTCTCTCCTTCTATGTGTGTATATAGTCCCCTATCGCCAATTGTTTTCCCTCATTCCTTCGCCTAAAACAACTGGAGGAAGACCCAAATGCTTATCTCTCTATATAATATAGTACTACACTTGTAGCAAATATGGTTGCATGAAATGCTTGTAGTTATACTTCCGCTCTGTTTTACATCTCTGTGTCAAAGCTCTAATTAATGAAGCATAAGTCACAGAGCAGCACACAGAAGCACTAGAAAAACAAGCGCCGCTGCTCAGTGATATAAGCAGCAGTTGTACAACAAACCAAACTGTTTTTGTGTTGTTCCAAAATACTACATAAATGCTTTCTTTGTTTTATAATGCATGTTTGTGTGCGAGTGTCTGTTTGTACGTTTTATTATAATAATACGAGTGCAAAAAGTTGCAGACAACTTTTTCTCATCCATTTTATTCTAAGAGCAGCAACAGGAGTGGTGGTGGTGGTGGTGGTGATGGGGGTTTGGTGGCATCATTATGAATGTATTTTTGTAGCAGACAGAGAGAAGAAAGTCGCTTTCCATTTATGACACTCGCTCTGTTTTAAAGTTGCGCAAGCGACAAGCGCAATAATAATGATATAATATATACAGAGAATTGTTGTCTCTTCCTTTCTTTGTACTTACTATTATTATTATCATTATTATTATTATCATTATTATTATTATTATTTTGGTAGTGGCGCTATTATAACTTGTACAGTGTAGTTGTACAACAGCACATATAATAATAATATATTGTTGTTATTATTATAAAGTACACATAATCAGACATACGGCCACCATCACCAGCAGCAGCAGCAGAAGCCACCAGTATATTTTTTTTTGGACGCAAAAAAGTGAAGGGAATCACAAGTATCAAGGGGCGACTTTGTTTCGTTGGCAGCAGTAAAAAAATACTACCCTTTCTTTGCTGAAGAGAGAGAGAGAGAGATGCATAATAATATTATTATATACACTTTGTATTATGTACGTATAAAACACACTATTGGATTTATTGCTCCGTCGCGCAATATTACTGTTCAAGCTTACAATTTATTTGGTCGCTTTTCTTGTGTGTTTATATATTATTTTCTAGTTCCACACACACACACAAAAAAAATACAAGGAGTAGTAGTAGTAGTAATAGATATAGATAGATGGTTTAAAGTGGTGTGGTATTGGGCAATTTTATGCATGTACAACCAGCGTGCACACACAACAACAGTTTTAGTTGATTGATATGCAAATTGTTTCGAGTTTGGCCAAGCTACACCAACAAAAGAGAAAACGAGAAAGAAGAGGGTATAGATCATTATAGGCTCTTTTTTATAAACTTTACTCATCATGGTTCATTTCCATGGTCAACATCATCAACAAACTGTTGTAAATATACAAACATGTAATATGCATGGTATACCCATATATAGGAGATATCTACTATATATTATGAAGCTAGCAAGGGAAGAGCGTGGAAAGAAGCAGCACTCTATGGAAATGCGTCCCCCGCTGTTGTCATTTATTTCCCATTATTATTTCGCCCCAGCTGGCCAAAACTGTGCACGTCTGTCCTCCTTCCTCTCCTCCTACACCCAAAACACACATTCTCTCTCTCTCTCTCTCTCTCTTGCTTTCATTCATTCTTCTTCTACTTCAAAAAAAAATTTAATTGCGAAATCAGTTAGCCGACTGTACTATTTACTTTCTATACAAACAAATCTAATATAATAAGGCATAAAGTTTCACAGGCCAACATACACACTTATAAAGGTCGTCGTCATGATGTATGAACTGTTATTTACCGCCGTCGTCGTGGCCGTCGTAGTCCTGCTAGAGTCAGAGTCACAGAGTCGCAAAGTCACACACCAGCAGTCACTTATATGTACTATCACTACTACTAAATATGCATTTATACCCTCTTTTTACAACATTTGTGTGTGTAGAAAAGAAAATAGTTGTTGTAATAATGGATTACTTATTCGACACATACAAACACACAAGAGGGGAAATAACTCGGGAGCTTTTTAGGGAAAATGGGGATAGTAGCAGTAGATATTATGCTTTATGCGGGCTCTCTCTCTCTCTCTTTCTGGTTGTGTTCTTTGTTGTTGTTGTTGTAGTAGTAGCAACTCAACTCAGTGTGTGTCACATTGAATTTATATGTTTTTATTATTATTATTACTTGTGTAGTTGTTTTTAGCTATGGGAACATTATAATATGTATTGTTTGTGTACATATATTGTGCTTGCTAATAGTGCTGCTGCTGTGCTGCTGTTAATTATTTAGGTCGTTTAAACAACAACTAAAAAGGGTTCTGATGGGATGTTGTTGTTTGACTTGATTAATGGCCGAATAATTATAACTTATAAAATGATCGTGATGACGACGACGACGACGCTGATGATGATGATCTATGTGTGCAGGCATATTTTTCCCACATTTGACAGAAACACATTTGGCAAAATGCTGGAACCATTTTAGTAGGTCACTAGAGTCCCTCAGGCAACTGGTTGTAGCACTAGTAGTAGTCGATGTAATAAAGCAAGAGAGCACCTTTTGCAAACAAAATACACAATAACTTATTATTATATTATAATAATAATATATTTATATATAGAGCCTTTTTGTTTATATTCTCTTTAAATAAGTAATTGACATATAAATATGATTTTTTATGAGGGGAATAATTCCTTTCTGTGCTCTTCTGTGCATCTCACAAAAAAATGCTTTAACAATTTATCTTTGCTCTTTTAATGTTTACATAAATAGTCTCAAGTAGATATATAGGTAGGTATACTGTATATCATGTTTGACGGTTGTTATTGTTGTGCCCATTCACCTCACAAGTTCTGCTGACTGAGTGTTGTTGTTGTTGTTGTTGCCGATGATGATGATATCAAGAGGGAAACAAGGTTCATAAGCAAAAAAAGGCGCAAAAAAGTATACACACAGAGTATAATCGAAACACTACTAATGTCGGTTTCAGGAGAAAAAAACATTATTGCATACTTTGAATTCCATGGCAAATTGGTCCGAACTCTTATGAGCCAACACATTCTTTACATTCTTCTTCTTTTCACACAAAGTCCTTTTGTGTGCCTTTTTTATACCAAAAAAATCTACCACCAGTCCAAGTAGTAATAATCATCATCATCATCATCATCAGCAATATATAACTTGGACAGAGTCAATGCACTAATATTATTATTATTACTTTTGCTATTATTCTTCCAATTACATATTTGCGAACAAAAGAAGAAGGAAAGCGTAATGATAGTCAAGTATTGTATTGAACCGTCTTTCTGGAGTGAATATATGTGTAAATGTAAGGGTATTACATTTGCGCACAGCACACAACTTCTTCTGACAGGCAATAAGACCACTTACATTCCCCACTCCACACATGCAGCAGCATTACAACATAAGGATGACATCATAATAGGCAGCATATATGAATAATAAGCATTATTATTAGTGTTGTGTTGAAAAGGCGTGTAAATACATTAAATGTGGTAGTAGTAGTAGCCCCTTAATGAAATAGTACAAACTTTTGTTAAATATATTATGTATGCATGTATACTATGTAGGTATTGAGGTATGTATTGTTATTTTTTTTTGCAAATAAAAAACAGTATACTGGATGAGTAATGAGGATTATTTGGTGGCTTGACTGAGCAATGATGATGATAGCGGCAAAAAAAGCGGGCAAAGCACTACTTGTGTCGCGGAAAAGAGCAATGGCAGCTCTACTTCTCATACGATTTTCTCTTTTGTGTATTTATTTCAGGAATTGTAATTGAAAATAGCATTAGTTCTTGCTTCCATCATGTGCTCTGACATAATGTATATAAGCATGTTTTTTTCTTCTTTCCCTTTTGCATCAATTTTGAGGGATGGATGTGGGCGTATGTACAATCAATCCCTCTATTTAAAAACTTGTACACACATTTAGTATTAGTGCGCGATAACGTGGAAATAGTGTTATATAACGACATGTGTTATGCATAAAATAGCAGCGCTTTAAATTAACTTTCGAGAGAGAGAGAGAGAGAGAGATAGAGAGAAGAAAAAAATTCGCATCACTAAGTATACTTAGTTCACTGACAAATTGCAAAATGCCAGTGATCCCAATAATGAACATATACACACACTCAAACATACACAAAAAGCCGCATGCGTAAAAAATGTGATTTCATTAGATTTCTAAAAATCTACATATATTTGCATTGTAGTGGTTTTTTTGGAAAATATATATCTATGTTTGTAGGTAGGTATATACATATGCATATGTGATGTGTCCCAATCGGAATAAAAAGTGTCCGTAAACAATAACCAGCACTAGTCCCGTTTTAGCTTGATCGCAGGCGAAAAAAAGCAAGTCATTTGCAAAAGTAAAAACTATTATTGAATGCTAGTACTTTTTTCCCCAACCAAAAAGCTTTGGCATCATATATCCTCATGACGCATAATACAAAAAAAACCTACTCTATCTCGCTCTTTCTCTGTCTGTCTACCAAGCTGTAATAAACTCGCAGAATAAAAAGGAATTTCCCGCAAATCCCTACGGCCAACTAATACTACTTAAATTTGACGAGAAAAATATGTTGGCATTTCCATTGAAAAAAAAGACAAGTCTTTCTCTCTCTCTCTTTTCAAATAGTATACTTTTTCCACCAAACCAAACTGAAAAAACACCTCCTTCAAGCTTGTATTTTATATCTGTGCATTATTATTATATTATATTCGTATGTAGGATTGTAAATAAATAAATGAGATCGACAATTTGCTTACTCACATTCTTTTCCAGTATTCATTTCTTCTTTTGTTGCCTGTTATATAAAATGGAGTGAGTGAGTGAGTATGTGTGTGTGGGAGTGGGTGGATGTACCAGCATTATATAATATTGTTAGTGGGCTTTTCATCGCCAATGATGATGAAGTTGTACATAGTACACACACACACACACACACACACAAAATGCCACACGAAACCGGAAAAGGAATAATATCAGTTTTCCTTTACAAAGCCTACACACTCCAGTCAGTCAGTATGGATCTATATCATTTCCATTGTATAATTCTTTGGTGTGTGTGTATGTGTACGGGTTGCAGCGCATAAGAATTTGAAAATGAGGCACAAACAAATCCCTATTTATAATGATGATGAAAATAGTAAAGATATATACTTATTATTATTGGTATACTTGGAGCTATTGTGTCGTTGTTGTTGTTGTTGTTGTTGCCGCATTGCTATAAAATGCCGCTACACAGATTTCATCAAATGTCGTATATCAATTTTGTACGTCCGCACACAAATATTTTCTAGTGTATTCAAATGATAAAAATTGAATTATTAACTATTTTTTGTATTTCTACAAATATTTTAAAACTTTTTTTTAGAAAATGGAGTGGACTTGAAAAATATGTGGAAAAAAGTAAAAAGAATTTTAATGATTTGTGTAACAAAATATTAATAATGACTTGTTAAAAACATAAAAATACATACATACATACATTATAATTTGAACTTGATTAGTGTTTTTTAAACAATAGCCAGATGGATAAAACAAAGCATGCTTGGATAATTGCAGTGGCTCAAAATAAATACGAAATTCATTGCTAGCCGTTTACATAATTTGCTACATTGTGCGAAGGAAGAAAATCATAATTTTTATTTTTCAAGTTCTACTTAGTTCTTTTTTTTCTTCCTGTCAATCCATATTTTTTTCGGCATATGAAAGGTTGTTTTGTATTTTTTTGTGCGCACATACATACATACTACCTACGCATTTGAATGTTTTAGCGTACTTGGTTGAATTCGTGCCGGCCCTAGTTTACGACTGATTTTTTTTCCTTCTGGATTCCCCTTCTTTTTTCTCACTCTTTTCCTTCTTATTTTTCTCTCTGGGTGTGTGTGTGTATGCGTGTGTTTTTTTACACGCAGACGATATCTTGCCTAAGGAGAACAATTGGGTGCTGACATTTAATGCCTCATAAATCGGAAATCTCGTTCATTTTCTTCTTTTGCTTGCCTGGACACCATCATCACCACTATTTTCATTTGTTTTTTTTGCTGGCGTATACATATATAACATATTGTATAACCCATATACATCGCAACAGCAACGGGAGTATTAGCAGTAAAGATTGAGATTCATTTTCCAAGAAAAAAAACTTTCTCTCAGACTACTCTCTCCTTTCTTCATCACCGCCGCTACATACTTACTTGCTTTCTTCTTTCTTTCCTTCCAACTTGTGCTCTTTTCTTTCCATTTCGCTATTTAAACCCATGGAATCAGTATACATGTAAGCGGCGGCTTGGCTAACGTGTAGAAACGAGGAAAAGAACAGAGAAAGAAAAAAAATGACTTTTTGTATAAACTTCTCTCTCTCTCTTTCTCTCTTTTTCATAAGTATGCGTAAGTGCATGTGGTGTATATGGCAATAGTGCACAAAAGGTTTTGAAAAGAGCGAAAAAGAGCTCTTCTGTTTCCATCCACCTAAACCAAACATACTCTATATTTAGAAGAAGAAAAAATATATAGTGCATTAACAGTTTTTTTCAAGAATATGCTAAGAGGGACAAAAGCCTCTGCTTTATTTGAGTCATTTTTTAGTCAGTATAAATGCATCTAACGTAACAGAAAAAAATGTACAAACGTATTGATGATGATAATGTCGATATATGTATGTACAATCAGTAATAGTGGACATTGGAAAGCGAGTAGTAGCAGTAGTAGCAGTTGTAAAGTCCGAAAGGAAACAAAAAGGCGAGAATGAGAAAGGAACAAGACCTTCGCCAAGTTTCCAAGTGGGCCAACAGACCGACCAACCAACCCATCTTCTTCTCAAGAATGGACAAATACATAAATGAAAACGATGCACATTGAAAAAGAAACAAGCCTGGCTCTTGCAGATAAGCAAAAAATAGAGCTTTTACTTTTGAGTGCAGTTTGTAGTGGTACACACGCTTTTATTTTATATTTCATATAAAACAAACTCCTGAAAAAAGTGATGTTGTTGTTGCTGCTGCTGTTTCCAACTTTTAAAAAACTTTTTGCTTCATAATAGTAATAATAATAGTCCACTTGAAAAACATTCATTAAATTTCTTTAAATGTCATTTCCCAATACGAAGAGAGGAATACGAGAGTGAAGGACAGGCGAGCAACATGTATAGTGGATACACAGAGATGTACAAAAAAAGAAGAAGTAATATACGCGTATAGATATATATATCATATCATAAAAAGTAATACTAAACAACAAAGAACCTTGGAGGCCGAAACTCTGTAAATGCCTACACATATTGTTGAATTCCTCTTTTGGCCATGTCTGCTCTACAACAACAACATACTACACTACTATTCAAGTGTGTGATAGATAGATAGACCACTTTTGCTGGACAAAGAAAGAAGGAGAAGAAAAGTCCAATATTTTCATCAGACTTGTTTTCTAATGGATAATGAATCTGTTGCTGATATATGTACACGATACATACATTGAATGCATGCTGTACTTTTAACAGTAATATATATATTCTTGTTTGGTTGCGCAAAGTAAGTGCTTACTTTTGTGATGTATATCAATAAACAAACTGGGAAAAGGTTTTTTTGTTCTTGTTTTTATTTTCTGTAAAACGTCAATACGTGTTTATATATGTATACATATATGAAATAATAAAGTTTAGTTTTTTTGGCGCCGTTATATTTCAAGTTATGAATGTATACGAAAAAATAAGAATCATTTATTGGATGGGATATTTAATTATCAGTTCACTCTCTCTCTCTCTTTCTCGTCTATTTTTTATTTAGGCATTACCAATAACGGCCCATATGGAACATGGATATATTTACACAGATTTTAAAATGGGAATTAGTGACTATACCTATAATAGAGATATTATGTATTGACGAAAGTGAAAGAAACAAAAACTGTTTGTCTCAAACACGTAGCACATTAAAATTGTAAGGGTGAGAGTAGAGTGAGACACAATTTTCCAGGAAGACAACTCAGTCAATCTAATGTTTTGACAGGTTGAAATGGGAAAATTCTATAAAACTAGTAGGGAAAAAAGCTTTCAACAACTGAAATTCAAATTGTGTGAAAAAAATAATAAAGGAATATTGTAAGACTTTAGAATTTGTCGCTAGAACTTTTTAAAAAAAAATTGACAGTGCTGCTGTTGTTTTTATTGTTGTTTTATTATGCGTTCAACGTGAATTTGAGAATGCCCAGTTTTTGTTGGGAAACAAATGGAGGGTAATTTTGATTAACACTTTTTTAATGGGCGTGATGACAAGGTATATAAATTATTTCATTCTGTAACTTGCACCTTTGTCTTTTTTTCTTTGGATATTTTAATGTTGGCTCAAACCATAACAGCTATATATTATTCTCACGCTGCTGTTTTCAATAAATCTTGGGAACAATGATAGCTTGTCTCCCCTGTTATTGCAAATTTTTATGCGTTCTTAAAACTGAACATGAATATCCAACAGTCATTTTCTAATACGGTAATAATAATAATTTCAAAAAGGAATAATAATAATTTTTCCGATTGTAATCTTCATTTTGCAACGGAGCAACAAATGAAAGGAAGCAAAACATGAGCCAGCTTTTGTAACAATAACATTTTTCATTCACAACAGCAAAAAATAAATATTGTAGTAATTACGTCTCACTCACTTGCTCCAAGACATTTCCTGTTGCATAATATGGAGTCATCCCGGTTGTAAATTTTGCTAACCTGGCAGGAAGGCAACAAGGTAGCAAAAAGTAGAGCACCATTTCTCTTTCTCCATGTAGCAACTCAAGTATTTATAAAGGATGGCATAGACGGAAGTGCAGAAAAAGAGGGGGAATTGTGTAGAGAAAACAAACATATTACAAAATCCGTCTGGAGAATACGGTAGTACGAGTAGTACATAATCAAATAAAACATGGGAGAGGAGCACATTATAATAATAATGATGATGATGTTAAAAGATGAAAATTGGTTTATTTTACTGAAAGGGATTTTACAGGTGTTTGTCTGTAAGTGCATTCCAACAAGGATAATGTACAAATGAGGGAATCAAGTACTGGAATGTAGTAATATAGCAATAACTTATTTGTTTCTTTGAGCGTACATTCGAGAGAGAGAGAGAGAGAAAAACTTATCAAAGACGGAATGATGCAAAAAAAGGGAGAAAAGGAAGAAGGAAAAAAAAAAGTAATTTTGACAGCATTCAAAATAGGGTTGTATTATGTAATGTAATAATGTGCATTTGTATACTTGGCCCGGTTTTTGTTTGTTTGTTCTAATGAAAAGCCACCAGCATTGACTAAAACATTCTTACTATTGTTTTGTCAATCATGCAAAAAAAAGGTAAATGGATACTGGATGGATAGACAACTCTACATTTTTTTGTTCCAAGCTACTACATAGCTATACGTACCATATCATATCATCATCCATTTTAGGTTCCAAGCTACTGTTATTGCGGCTACATGACTACATAGATAACTAGAGGGAAAAGAAATGTAGTATTCAATGGAAACATATGAGTAGCCTCATTTCTAGTTTTTTTTTTGCTTCTTTACAAGAATAGGTTAGTTAAGCGGATAGACACAAGCTCTTTCTCTCTCGCCTGCTTTATTAATACATTTTAATGGAGACGTGGGTTGCTGCTCAAAGTATCCACTTTTGTCAGTCTTTGTCGCTTTTGTTTAAATGATAGGACTTGGGTAAACAATTTTACTCAAAATCAGAATGACTTGTCGGTTAACGACTACATTCACCCACACAGATTTCATACATTCCGCCCACAAGTGCTAAAAACATGTAAACCAATAGTAGTAATAACAATAATATGATTTCGTGTAACACTCAAAAATACATTTTGTTATAATAATGATATCTACAATAAACCCATCAGTCTAAAAATAATAATTGTTTAAAGATCAATTTGATAGACAAATCGAAGTACAGGTATTATTATTACTACGACACAAAAATAAAATATTGATAAAAATAAATGGCTAATCTGGTACAAGAGTATGCTGCTGCTGAAATAAAAGCTTCTGTTTGGGAAAATGGGAAATGTTAAAAAAAAAAAATTCTTGTGGTTATAAAATTTCAAGTAGGGGAAAAATATGTGTAGAGTGAGTCGAAATAAAAAAAGAATAAGGATTTACCACGTAAGTATATAATATACTCAATTAGTGGAGATTTGCGTGACTATTAGATTAAGGTATATGTTTGTATGTGTGTATGTATACACATAAAAGTAATAATGGCATGATGATGAAGCTGTCAAACTGATGGCATGCCAACTTGAAAAACTCTGTGGAAGCCAAGTCAACCAAGGAGGAATAAAGTTGCTTTGTATATAAAAGTAAAGTAATGAGTTAACTTGTTCTGTGACACACACACAGAAAGTAATTTAGTGAGCGTGGAGAGAAAAAGAGAGAAAGAGAGAGAGAGAGAGAAAAGCCACACGAAATGAAACACAGGCTACTAATATGATTAGGGACAAATGACTTTATCAAAATGGCTACTACTTCTACTACTACTACTACTACTACTCGGGTTAGTGGCGCCACTGCTGTCTACACAAACACAATGTAAAATCCTTATTTTATTAAAATTAGTAAGGCCTTAGTTGAGGATTTACTTTTGTAAGTAGTACTATAATATACATACGATAGGGTAGATAAGTAGTACGGTCAAAACACAAAGTAATGGAAAGTTTTTTCTCCTTTGACAAAAACTAACAAATTTTCTACAATCTTACAACAGGTATCTTTACACTTTTTGTGACTTTGACTTAAAGGCATGGTAGTAATCATGTTTGAGAGTCACAAAATGTTCTTTGCGCAATGACATTTGATATTATTGCAAAAAATGTATACATAACTTGGGAAAGGAAACAAATATCCATGATTCGAAAACTACCCGTTCTCCGATTTACCGACTTTCCGATTTATTTTTCTGGTTTTTTTTGCGAAATTCCCGATTTCAAGATACCAACTACCCGATAAAACTTAGTCTAAAATACACACTTACGTAATTTCAACACAATATGGTCATCACAAACTGAAAGGTACAAATAAAAAACTAAAAATTTTATATCACATTTTGGTCATCATAAAATATTTTAAAACTAGACTTTATCCCGCGATAAACGTAGGACCCCTACACGCAGTTTTTTAAAAATTCTAGTCCACACTTTAAACAAATATACAATTCTAGCACATTCTCATTTCAATTTTCAGCATATTTAATTTTGATTCCAGTCCATTCATTGTAAAACTGTCCCAGCCTATTGTTGAGATTCATTGTTGTACATACCCAGCCCATTGTTACTATTCATTGTTCAACTGTCCCAGCCCATTGTTATTATTCATTGTTTAACTATCCCAGCCCATTGTTATTCTTCATTGTTTAACTGTCCCAGCCCATTGTTATTATTCATCTCATCTCAAAGTAGTAGAATATTATGCTTGGCTGACATTCGGGAACGCTCACACTCGCCGTTATCAAAATCACTCGAATAAATTTCGTGTGCTCTGACTAAGTTATTGCTTTTTTACATTTATGACATGTATAAATGACAACTAACAGATATGACAAAAAAGTATTGGGCCTTGTGATAACTGATAACATATTTGATACATGATCCCATATTTGCCTCACCGGGCTGGCACTTCTTATTACATATAATATAATAATAATACATGGACATACCAATCTAATACAATTCAAACTTACTAAAATATATTGGTTGTATGCAACAGCGAATGAAAGCTTTATGCTTGCATCAATTTAAAAAATCGGGTTTCATACTATGTTATGAAGGTATCATTCATGTAATTGATTGTTTTTCGCTCTAAAATTGTGTTTCTGTGTATATAGACTTGCATCGTTGTAAGTTTTTTTGTCATAATTTGCTCATAATGTGGGAAATTTATACATTTCCAAATAGGAGAAGTTGCGTCTTGTACACGCATGCATAATGTTGACATGCAATTATTGCTTTAAAACTATCAAATGCTTTAAGTGTAGCCCAGCAAGTAGTGAGCTGTCCATACGGGCACGAAAGGTTGATGATTGACTACAATAGCAGTGAGCAATTTTTTTACTGTGATTCTTTAAAAGCTTATAACTTATGTATTGGTGTTGAGTGACATATGTTAATATCCGATCCAGTGACATTTTTCTAATGAATTTGAACTAGATTTTTTATGGGACGCAGATATTTAAAAAATCGGATACTTGGTTATTTTGTGTCGGGTAGTTGGTTTTTTCACCAAATACGTAGGGAGGTTGGTCTTTTCGGGTAAAAAACCAAAAAAACGGGAGATCGGTAAATCGGATCGCTGGTAGTGATTCCCATGCTTGCATGAAAGTAGAAGCTGTGGAAATAACTAAAAGCTGAAAAAAATAAAATACATATGAAACCATAAATCCGACTTTTTATGGTTTTTTTTGGTAGTGGTAAAAAAGAGTTAACTTTTATCATCTCTTGGATCCCTGTCTCTCTCTTTTTATCTCTGAAATACCTAATGACATTTCATAATGATAGCCTTTTAAAAAGCCATGATCTCGTCGTACATACATCTACATACATACATTCATCAACTACCAAAGTAAACATGCCTGTTGGACATCCTTTGAAGTGTGTCAAGCTCCAGTCAAAAACATTATGTCAAATGTTTGCTGCTGCACAGTAACTAACCATGCTGCTGCACATGATACAGATCATCATGACAGCAGGAATGATGTCGAAACAGGAAGTTTGTTGGTAGAGAGCTCTTAGATTTGTTATCGCGTCGTCGACAAATGAATGATGCCCTCTGGTCACAACAACAACAACAAAAATATGGGTACATATATATAATGCACAAGGATGAGTACAAAAAAACTCCATTGATTTTTTTGTTTCCCACTACTACTGGAAAACAAAGTAGGGAAAAGTAGGAAAATAATATGGGACCAAACCTGATTACATGTATTTATTACACCATGTTTTTTGTGTGCCATTTTGTCCCAAATAATAAGTTTTAATGGTAAAACCAGGGTTTATTACAAATTCAACTTAATCCGCCTTCACAATTCCTGTAAATCCTGTTGGAATAAGGATGACATGTTAATGACAACAACTCCGGCTCATACACACACACACACACACAAAAGCACTACATGTTTCCCCATTTTTTGACATTGCAGGATTTTTCCTTAAAAACTTGGTTTACTTTTTATATATTTTTTTTTTTCAAACTACACTGTACAAAATACTTGGAAAGTTGTTTGGTGAAATGTACCATTATTAATTATTTTTTGTGGGCAGGATTTCGTGTGTACAACTAACCTAGTCAAATGTCAAGTGAATAATATGCATAACCTACGACATGATATCGTTAATGTGTTTCCAGGAGATCCTGCGCTTTTCCTACAAGATCCCTTTCCCACAACAACCCATGCAAACAAAAGCTTTCAAAAATATTTTTAAAGGTAATAGTACACATACAAAAAAAACATTTCGAAGAAACTCAAACTCAACCTACCCTAATGTAATGGGAAAGTAGTAGGTGGAATTTCTCTGGGTTTTTTTTAAATGCATGCATTTCAATCTAAGATATGTAGGTATAGCTATATTATATGGGAAACGTGTGCTTGTGGCAAACGATCGGTCACGTTTTCCAGGATGGCTGCTTTATATTGTGTTTGTAGTAGTGACACTTTTTACCTCCCTTAAGATAAAAACACGTACCTAAATGTGTTATTTCATTAAACTGCAAATGTTTTATGAATACAAAAAAAAGAGTTCGTTGACACTAGCACTCTGAACTGTACTACTTTAGTTTTGATATCATCATCATCATCATCATCATCGTCGTTTTTTCACTGGAACCACCGTCATCATCATCATCATCATCGCCGACATAATGCCTAAGCCTTGCCACAAGCCAACTACATGAGCTGGAGTAGCAGCGCTTTTAGAAAAGCTAATATATATTTGTAGGTACAATGTATTGTACATATATGGCAATGGTATAAAACTAATGCAATGCGATATTATTCTTTGCTTTGTTCTCTTTTTGGTTGTTTTTACAAAACTTGTGGATTCAAGATGATGATGTGTGTGTGTATGTGTCATTGTGGCTTCTTGTCTTTTATGCGCAGCAAAAATAAAAAGAATAAAATAAGAGCAGACCATCGCCACCACTTTTGTCTAATGTTGTTTTTCTACCTAAAAGAACACAATATTATCGAACTTGGTGTATGTAAAAGAAAATTCGCATTCCATGTAGAGCATCTTGACAAATTTCAATTGAATCCCATGTGTCGTCACACCCGCACACATATGCAATCATTTACGTGCATAATTTACAATCGAAATAATAAATATGTATATACCTATATAGCACGTTGCATGAATGATAAATTTGGGAACAAAAACAAATTACAGATTAAATATGACAGAGTGAAAAGTACATTACTTTACTTTAAAGAAGTTGAAACCATTAAAATTCAATTTTCTTTAGTAAAACAAATTAAATATTTATATGTTTGGCTTCCTTCAAATGATTTTGAGAAAATACGATGAATACATATAAATTTTTGTAAATTAAAAATAAAAACATCTTTTTTTTTAGTCGTATAAGCCTTTTATGTATTTGAAGGATGACGTAAAAACAAAAGCACAGTGTTTTACAAATTATTTTTTTGGTGAATATGTGGTTGTTGATTAATGTAATTTAGTTTGCTATTAACCATTTCACTTTTTTCCAGAATCTCATGCACCCGCTTGCATGAGTACTACAATGTATAAGAGCTAAATCACGTGCTAAATATTTAAATTGTTTATTTATGCATTGCTTTAATACGTAAATACAAAAATGTTTTCGATCCCAAAAGCGTATTCATTAAAATAGTACCACAATATGACATGGTGTAAGTACGCAAGCATGCCTGTATATATACAAAGGGAATATATAATAACTCTGCTTGCCACCACCATCATCACCACAACAGCCTCTTTATAAAACACACAGCATGGCACACACACACACACACACAACACATTAAATCACGTAATCATCGTCATAAATGCATTGTATATGTACATAATAACTAGATGATGATGCCGTGTGTAGCATGTAGGCAAGGTTCGCTGAACTAATATACAAAAAATACCGATATAATTGGTGGAATTAATAGATGAAAATAAAAAGGATAAAAGGCCTTGCTCTCCCAAGAATACTTGTGTATGTTGTGTGTGTGTGTGTGTGTGTGTGGGTAAAGTTACAGTTTGGACCAAATTGTTTGAAAGTTAAAAAAAGAGGGACGACAAGACCATTTTGATAAATGTGTCCCTTAGCAGGAGACCATATGAATATGTACAGACGTGCATAAGCTATACACACATGGCTGCAGTAGTAGTGCTGCAGTTTAACAGCACTTAAATTGGTGTTGGCATGGTAGTAAACATCCCCATGACTTTGATTGTAATAGCATATAACTCTATCAACAGCACAGTAGTAGCATTGTGATTCGTAAACTAATATAATAATATAAGTTTAAAACACTATGCATATAAATATAATAGTCTCAACTCAGCACGTTGCATTAAAGTATTAAAGTTGATACACACACACATACACACAACATACACACACACACGCATATACATACATAATAAATATATTTACAAGCAAACATTTTATTTTGTTCCCTTCAACATTTTCAACAACCGAAAAGAAATTCTTATGCATGTTTATATATATAATATATTTTTGGCCTTTTCGTTTGCTCTTTGTTCTCTCTCTCCCTTTTTCCAAGTTGCAACATACAAAACTAAAAACTTGTTTTCTTCCGTCTTTCTCGTTTTCTCTTTTTCTCTTGGCTTCTTCCACTTGTCCTGCTGCTCTGCTCTGCTACAGCTGCTGATGGAAGTGGCAAAATAATTTATGGTGCTGAGAGCCCTCCGTGCACATTTTCTCCGTTGACTACTGAGCATACAGCCGTATTACGTATTACCGCATACCGATTCCGCTATAATTTCTTTTTGGTGAACAAGGAGCAGAGCAAAAGAGAGAGAGAGAGAAATAAATGTACGAGCAAAAAGTGAGGAGGACAAGGAGGATGTTGTGGATTTCGTCTTGGCTTTATAATAGTATAACTTTTTTTATTCCTCTTTTTTCTTAACATGAAATAGTAACGTTCAACCTCACATACACACACAACAACAATTCCAAGCATATATATTTTTTGGGGTTTTTTACGGGTAGACAGAGACCAGCAAAACATAAAAACGCTTTTGTGCTTTTGCTGCTTCTGTTTGTTGCTCGTCATACTACAACTGCTCCTTCTACTACTCATGTTATACATGTAAGTTGTACACATTAAGCTATTATATGGCATGTCAAAGAAGAAAAAAACGACAGTGCGTCTCTGATTTTTCTTTCTCTTTCTCTCTCTTTTTTTCATTCTTTTCAATATCCTTCTTACCACACGCTCCTCTTCAAGTTCTCATGGAAGAAAAAAAATAGAAGAGAGGAGTGTGGGAGGAAAACTTATTACTACACAGGACGTAACACAGACACACACACACACAAACTCGTACATACATACTTGCTGCGTATAAAATTGCATTCTCACTCATCATCATTTTCTTCTCTTCTTTATTATTTTTTTTTCTGAGAGAACATCAAAAATGAGAAATACATTTTTTTTCTCAATTTTCTTTTTTTTGCTTGTTATTATTATTGTTACAGTTTTATAGCATGTCATCATGTAGCAAGGCTATACATAGAGTTGCAGTCCAATGTGAAAAAAACCATTGTAAAATGTCCTCTTTCAAAATTTTTCTTCTTCTTGAAAAGGGTAAACACAAAAATGTTTTCTTGTTCTTGGATGTGTGTGTGTGCGTGGAAGGATAAAGAAGGTTTGAGAATTATTGTACTTTTTGAAAGTATGAATGGGCGTGTGTATTTGTGTGCATGTGTGTGGAGTGGAACTGTTTATTTCGCTGATTCCACGATACAATTAATTTTACTATGGTTATAATTTTATATATTGTACATATATATGGGTATATCATGTATATATACTTGCATCCGGTATACTATTTTTTTGATATGGATTTTATAGATCAGGATAGATGTGGGAATTTGTTTTGGATTTCTCATTGAAACTTTTTTATTTTGCGTGACAAAAATTCTGACAAGATAGATATCGTGACTCGTCATTCATCGTCGTCATCATCATCAATACCCACACCACCTGCGTAAGAACATTTTCTTTCCCAAATCTCGTTGAACCATAACAAAAATGAAAGGGGTTACACATAATTTTTATACAAGCAGTAAGAAATTAATAAGCTTGTGTTTGATTGATGGTTTATAAAAAAGTAGAACCACAAAATATACCAAAAACTGTAATCACACATTTTTTGAAATTCTGAAAACCTAAATATTCAAGTAAACTAATTGACTATATACCTCTTTGTGCAATGTAATCTTATAACTTCTTTTTTCTTTTATGCAACTTGATTTTGCACAAAGAAATGTTTTTTAACGATATTTGGTAACATGCAAAAGAAAAATTTGTAAGGTATCTGTTGCGAAAATAAAAGCGTTTAGTGTTTCAGATTGAATTTTTTTTTTTGCATAACCAGCAGCTGTATTATGTACCAACATGAAATCTAAGTGGACAAAAGTTGCACAACCTTATTTTTCGTTACAAAAAGAAATAGATGGGAAATGAAAAAAAAATTGAAACGCTTTTACATCGTCGTCCTCGTCGTCATTATATACACCGCACTTCAATAATGTATCACTATTATTTGATGAAAAAAAGTGTTCATCATTATTATAGTTAAACAAATGGAAAGATTGGAATTGAAAGGGAAGAATAAAGTACGTAAGTTGGTGATGACTGTGGTCGTACACCATACACTTGTAAGATTTCTTATCCCTATATCGCATTGGGTTTTCCTTGATATACCTATAAGATATATATGGCATTGTTTCAGCTATCATATGGTTCACCTACACCAAAAAAAAATAGTTTCCAAGTTTATTGAAAAAGTAGAATTGTAACAGAGCTGCTGAAGAAAGAGAGGGGAAGAGAGAGAGAAACAGAAGTAAGAAGGCAAGTGAGCGGAAAATGAAGTGCAAGTGAAGGGTTAAAGAGGAAGATGAGAATCATATCATGATAATATATAAAGTATCCGACTTATTTAACTTTTGTTCAATGCGGAAAACAGGAAATCTTGTTAGGAAGTCAAGTTTTTTTCTCTCGTCTTCTTCCTTGGGATAGTTGTTGAGCAATAGTTCACAACAAAATAAAATGGGACAGAAATAAATATATAGTCATGTTGGCCATGTATATATTATTCTTTGTTGGGCTATGTAGGTATGTACATGTATCGACATGTGTATACATTTTTTTTTAAAGTTTATAGTTCGAGACAAACGATAACATCAAACTGTTTTTATTTGAACGTGTTGAAGAATACGGAAAAAAAATTTACCTGCTTTATTCCAATTTTCTAGCTCTCAAGCACAATAATAATAATAATAATAATAATGCATACATATACGATGTATGTATATATATATGTATATATGCTAAAAGGTATGACATCTTCTTCAAATCAGAATGAGAAGGCAATGAACTAGAAAAGGAAGAATAGTAAAGACCATGCTTTTGGGCAGGTTACTGTAATAAAAGGAAACTACTTATTTAGAAACTGACATTCTTTCTTGTTCTTTTGCAAAAAAAATCCTCGGGGAATATAGGTAGGTGGCCATTGTTTCCAAAATCTTTTACTGGGAGAACAATGGCAAAAAAACATGAGCCAAGTTCATATACTAATGCATCAACACGACCAGAGTAAAATCGGATAAAAAATATATACGACTAAGAAAAATTTCTGACACAATGATATGAAAAAATGCAGGTGTGTTCTTTTTTTTAAAGAAAAAAGAGAGAAAAAGGGATGAAAACTTTTTTTATACCTGAAGTTTTTTTGGTAGGTAAATATAAATATTCATTTCTCGCATGTTTAGGATATAAACTGTGTACACTGCACACATACAAAATGGTAATATTGTGAAAACGTAAAGTATGCTTCATTTGCTTCCACGTTTAAAAGTGTGTGTGTGTGTGAGTGAATGTCGATACATAACAAGAATATTTTTTCAACTTTCACGAGGATTTGGCAAAATAAAAGTCTGCTGCAAGAGCAAAAAAGTGTTCATGCAAAATATATTTTTTACTTGTGATACCAAGAAAAAGTAGGAAGGTTGTTGTAGGTAAGTAAAAGTAAAGTAGGGAGTTGCTGGCCTTTATATTTCGTTTAGGTACAAACGTAGCACGTGTACCCTCATACACCATGAGTCTTTTCCTATGGATTATTATTATTATGCATAAAAAGTCGTCGTTGATAAGTTTCAATGAGTGGAAAGTGCAAAAGTTATATATATTTTTGAGGAAAACGGGAAAAGGAAAAAAAAAGTTTAAAAGATATGGTTGGTGTGTAGGTAGGTAGCTAACGTATAAATAGGAAACACTCAAAAGTCCATTTAATATGAGAACAATATACAATTTTTTTTGTAGATGTATCTCTTTCACTGTCTTCTTTTACTTTCGTTTTCATACAAATTGTGTGAAGGGGAAAGTCTGTGCGTGTGTGTATGTGTGTTAGTGAAAATTCACGTAAAGCAAGTGGTAAAATTTGTGAAAGTGAACTTAAAGGGTGTCCGGTGGTTTGGGAGAAAAACTTTGATTTAATTTGTAGACAAAATGAATAGACTTATTAACTAAGGGTTAACATAATTAGATTCTCCGGTTAAAATAGTACTAAAAAATAACAAGTTACGGTACGGACACTCCGTTATAACCTAT
>JAHZNC010002973.1:0-14845 GCA_027744095.1 Zhuqinia jingwanae
ATTCTCTGGGACCGATGATGATGTCCACTAAATAGTTAAATTTAGTGTATACTGGAGTTTATTTGTGTTCAAATTTTGTCAGACGTGTTTTATAGATATTGACTTATTATGTTTATGCTCAAGTAATTTGCGTCAAAATTAATTAAAATTTAAATAATAAAATATAAAAATACAGGAGCCACTTTTGTTTACATGTATCAGCTGCTGCTATATGTATTCCTACACAAGCGCATATTTTATATCATCCTTTGGCTTGACACTGACATTAGTTGCATAACGCTTTTATTAATCCTGTCTTGTAAACAAAATTAAAATCCCCATATAATTCCATAACACCATGAAAGTAAACACTACGTCCATCAGTTAGCCCATCACCTTACAAAATATTTTGTATTTTGTGAAAATGAACTGAAAAACTGAAATAATACACTAACATTTTTATGTCATTATTTTTCTCAAATTGGACCATATAATAGGCCTCTTATTAAAAAAAATCAAGATAGATTTGCAATAACATGGATTTTCTCCAAATATTTTCATGAATAAATAATATCATAATATCGAATCGAGTATAGTTGTTTCTTTCTTTCTTGCATCATCAGCTCTCATTTTTTTTTCAATAAAAAGTTTTCAGACACATTTGTTTTTTTTCTATAATAACGAGAGAAATCCTAAATAGATGGATTCCCCGACTAGACACAAAATTGTTCGTGGCTTCGTGTTTTTCTGAATATTGTTATGTTTTAACCACAGTCACATCCACCCACACAGAAATACTAAAGTATTATTTCTCGTTAGGTTAGGTCGAATGCGTAGTATTCTCAAAATCCCTGAATATTTCATACTGAAAATTTCAATAGACCAGAGCAACCTATCACAATAGCTGTCAACGTCAGTTAGAATTCATGAATTACACCAACCTGCCTTGTCATTTTTTTGAACACCTTGAGACTTGATATTGATTTCCAATCCAATTCCATTTTCTATACCGAAAATACTAATTTTAGATTTTCATCCAAATTTCCTTCTTTAATCACGATCCCATGGGTACATGTATCCCTCTTTCTGACTTTTCCTCTTTCTCTTCTTAGTTTTCTGTGAGTTTTAAGGTATCCCACCGGGTTTTCATATTATTTTTAGATGATGACGATACATTATTCATTATTCTTCCATTTCCATCCAAATATATTGACTGCCATTTTCCGTAAATACAATATCCCATCGTCTTCCGATATATTATACCTTTCTTTCGTCGTCGTATAGCAAGGTGTATTATTTTCTGTGAACATCCCAAAATAAGAAAACGTGCTTTTACTCCTCTCTGGATATTATATACGGGGAAAAGTGAAAGATTTTTTTTCGATCCCAAAATAGAATCTTTAGGGAACATGAGAAAACCTTGTTTAAAAACTTGAGGCGCATAGCTGAAGAGATTGATTCTCTTCTTTTTTCTCATTCTCAACGTTTCCTTTTTTCTTCATCATTCTCGCGGGTGGCTGGTTACTACTAAACTGAACTTAGTAATAAAAAAATACCTTACTATGAAGCTACTCCTACTCACTTTTTTGTGTGCTGGCGTTTCTCAAACTCAGTCTCAAAAATGTCTTTCTTGAGAAAGGGTAGAAATTCCTTTTCTTTGTGGTTGGCTGATGATTATGCTGCTGCCCCTGCTGCTGCATTGCATATTTTAGATATGTTTTTTTAGAAAAGGGAAAGTAGTCGAATGAATGAGCGAGAGAAGCTATACAAGTTGTAGTAGCAAAAGAATAATGGCAAAAAAGGGGCGCTTAATCAACCGTTCCCATTTTCACTGTGTGAATGGAATGCAAAGTATTCTTGAAAATGCATAGGTATACATACTTACAACATGAACATCCCACACTGCCAAAACCTTATTACATTGTTTTAGATAAATTTATATAAGGGATGTATTTTTTTTGTGGTAAAGATACAAAGGTTAGCAGATATAGTTTGATGATGATGATGTTGATAATAATAAGGGCTGGGGTATGTACATACCCCAAAATCTCACATTGTCTTATTCCTTCTCATCTTCTTCTTCTTCAATAAACAAAAAGGTTGCTCATCAAAAGGATTCCACCTTTTTTATTTACTTTTTTTTGACAAAGAACCAGAGAGAAAGAAAGGTGAAGGTAAATATAAAAGGCAATGAGAAGGCAAACTAGAGATGCAATAAATGGTTAAAGAGAAAGAGAGCGAAAAACATGCATAATGAAATAAACGCTTTGTAAAAAATTTACACTTGAGTCAGCCGTACATATGTACGTACATACACACATGCATACCTACACATAATGTATACATGTAACAGTATCCTTTGATGGTGCGACTCTGAAGTAATGAGATGCATGCAGGCATAATGTACATTTTTTATACTTTTTGTCCAGTACGTATATGTAGATATATGTATATGTATTACATTACCCATCTTGAAGAAAATCGGTATTCCACCGCTGCCACCAACCTCAAGGCTGACTTGCTACAATGCACTTTTTTCCTCTTTATTTCATTGCATAATACATAAGGAGAAAACATACCTACCTATCCCATATCTCTACTACCACCGCCATCATCATGATCATCGTCGTCGTCATCATGATCATGATCATCATCTAGCACCGCAGCAAGGGCCAATGTACTTTAACTTGGCTTCTTTTCCTTTTTTCTTCTCTCACTCCAGACGATATTCGTAAGATTTTCTTGGATGGTATCAAAATAACAGAAATGATCATCTCAAAACCAAACTCACACACACGTTTCCTGGAGACTTTTTACCATTTCACCATAGTTCCATTCCACTAACTTTCACTTTTTTCTTCTTATTTCCTTTTTATTCGCCGGGGAGGCGCGCACACACTTTCTCTTTACCTCTCTTTATGTACATATATTTTTATGTGTCTGTGGCGTAAAAAAAGGGAAAAAAATTATAGGAAATTCCGTTCTGGTCTATGGTGTACTTTGTCAGCCTTGAAGGCTTTGGGTTTACAACAAACACAACTCAACGCAACGTGTGTAATAATAATTGGATATGTGTATATACCTATATGTTGTACGTACACTACTATTACAATCGGTCAGGTAATAAAAATAAAGGTGAATTCCGTACAATAATAATAATAATGCATATATTTCCTATTTTATAGGATCTTGAAGGCGTTTTATTACATCTCTCTGTTTTTTTCCGCATAATCAGCTATGGCGGCCTTGCACTGACCATAGCAGATAATATGTATGTGTGCACCTATACGCATCAAAGCAATTATTTTCTTACCTATGCATTTGTGTAGCATTCCAAACCCCAAACATATTGTGTAGGAATATACATACTATGCAAGTTTTTATGCAGTAAAATGTTTTAGCAAGAGCTCATAAAGGATTTCCTATTATTGTCGTTGAATAGTTGGATATCAGTTCATATGTGCAATAATAACAAAACAACAACAACACGCAACAACTATAAATACCTTTTTCTTTTACTACATCCTTTTTTCTACTTTATTTCATTCCGCTACAAGAATAACTAAATGGTATGCATGAATATACATACCTATACACACACACGCGTGTGTACCTTTACAGAACAACAACAGAAGAGAGATCTATAAAATTTAAGATCAAAATAAAATGGGAGAAAGAACGCCAGTACCGCAATTTCTTTTGGCACTTTCCCATATTTATGTAATGCGTTATACGTTTCCTGAGCATTTAACAAAAAATAAACTTAACCAAAAAAGATACCCATTACATTCATACCAAGTACGTGTGTACAGAGTTCACTTTGAGCCCAGAGAAGAGAGGAAGAAAAATCCAAAAATAAAAAATAAAATCTTCATCGCCTTTGAAAATTGGTTGCTAAAGTAATACAATGACAGCTAGTAGTACACACACGTGTGCAGTGTATCTTTAGGCCTTCAAAAAAACATTCAAACTCTTAAAAAAATATCAAGCTTTAGAAGAAGAAGAAGGTAATAATCGTAATAATACATCCCAAAAAAACCCAAAACATTTACGTTGTTGAGTACGTTTTGTTTTTTGCTGCGTAAAATTTGAAAAAGGCACACAAGGGCAGATATGTTACTGCACTTATTTTGGAACCTGGAACAAAAAGTTACTTTTTTCTTCTTGAAGAGTTGAAGAGAGAGAGAGAGAAAAGGTATCCCGTGAATTATGATGTCATTTCACGCACCTCTTCTCTTGAAAATTCCCAAAACTAACTACACACTAGAAGAAATTGAGTAGCTATATAGGCAGAGGTGGATAGGTATAGTGGATAAATTGTGGAAGGAGGAGGAGAAAGCAAATAAGCAAGAAATACGCAAGCAACAACAACCTCTTACAACAAAGCGCATTAACAATGGCGTAAATAGCGCGAGTGAAGATATACTAGATGGTCGATTAACATAACAATACGTTTTCTTGTTCCTGCTCCTTCTCTGTTGTTGTTGTTGTTATTGTAGTTGTTGTTAGTTTGTAAAGTGTTCAAGTTTTTTGTGCTGCTGCAAGTCCTATCATCATTATCATCATCATGATCATCACATCACTAAAATAATCGCATTCACAGACAATCATACAAAGAAGAAGAAAAATGCATTGTTGTTAGGATGTTAAAAGTCTTCTCTTCAACTCTACTTTGGTATCTTATTTTCCCTCACTATTATTACCATTTTCCCCTGTTTTTTCTCTCTAGTTTTGAGTTTTTTCCTGTTTTTCTTGTCATCATCATTTTTTCTAATTCTGCTCCTGGGTTGATTTGATGATGTTGTTGCTTAACTGTTGTTGAAAAAGGTTATTGTTTTCTTTTTGGTTGTGTTGTTGGGTTGGTTGTTAAGATATACACCTAATTTTACTCAATACAATGGTAAATATTATTGTTATTGTGTATTATGTTAGGATGCTGCACAGAAGAAGGTATGTCTTATCTTTATCCGTTCTCACAGAGAAAATCTAGAAGAAAACAACAACAGGCAACATCCAAATAGTATTCTTGCTCCACGCAATTTGTGTCTTTGCTCCTAATAATCATAATCAGATGCCATGTGTCATCCTGTCTCTTGCCATGTTTTGTTTTGTCCTGTACATGTCGCTAGAAATAATTTCTCTGTGCAACCAGCACAGACTCTAAGACAACGACAAAGACAGTGGTACAGCAAGAAGCTTGTGAAGAAGATTTGCAGAAAGAAAAAGAGAAAAAAAGCAGAGAAAAAAAAATTATTATCAAGGAAAAATCATTTCGCTTCTCTGGTTCCATTCCATTATTATTTCCCGGTGACTTGATGATCAACAATCTTCATGGTTTGTTGTTTCTTTTTTTACTTGTCTCTCAGAGAAGTCTCGTGTCTGTACTTATGGGGCTGTGCATACATCATGGCACCAGTATCTATATATTCCCAACATGCATATTTATAAAAATCTAATACATTTTTCACACTCAAATGCAAACTATTCAAAAGTTAACAACGTCATCCTTGAATGACACCTTCCCTCTCTACACATATTTATTATGATTTTTCCTGTTGTTTTCATAGCACACCATCATCATCATCATCCTCATACCACCTTGGCATTCCTTGTCTGCAACTTACCATTACGATTATGATTATTGGGCGCTATCATCATAATCATCTTGTTTTTTCCTTTACCTTTCCTTTTTACTCGTCTTTCTCCTTATATTTTCCTGTACATATATATTTTTCATGTATTTGTACGTTGTACGTCTATATACTAGATGGGTAAATGTATCTCTCTGAGATTTTTACTTACTTTTCCTGTTTTGTTGTTTTTGTTTTTGTTGTGTGCATTCGCACAATAACTCAGTCGAGCAGCAGCAGTAGGAAAATGTAAACACAGCATAAAAAAAGAAGGATGAAGAGTGAAAAGGATGTAGGAAAATGGTTTCACTTCACGTTCCTCGTAATGGCTCATCATCATCATGATCATCCTCCTGAATTTTCTCTCGCTCCCAATCACTCAGCTTACAAGTTCCTGGGCAGCAATGCCCATGATGATGATTGCATGATGGTCATGATTCTTTCTTGTCGTTTTCATCCTTTTTGACGACTTTTTTTTATATTATTGCCTACCTACGTCCATGGTCGGATAGATAGTAGAAGTAGTATGCATGCATGCACATCATTTTTATTGCATCTCATCCCATCATCCTGAACATCCTCATCTCTTGCTTCTTTTCCATTTTTTTTTGTGCTCTCTTCAATGTCGTCTTCACTTCTGATGCTGACTCTTGTCATGTCTCTAGAGAGACGTGTTCCGCTCTCTACATTCATTTTGCTTTCTTTCGCTCTCATATGACAGGTACCTATGTGATATGTGCCCTTTATAATATAGGTATGCATATAGAATATAGATATGTCTAAGGGAAAAAATGTGACTTGAGTCCAAGTAATGGAATTGTCATGTTTAGAATTTTGCTTTTAAAAAATGTCTAAAGCTACCTATTATGTGTTTGAATTTGTATTTGAAGTGGACCTGAACTACTACTGTCCATATGTATATTCCACGACATCATCATGTCACCAGCATTACAATCATGTCTAGAGTTCGTAAAATTTATTTATCTACAATTGCATATCTTTTGAAGGTGAGTTGAGTGTTTGTGAACAAGCCATATAAAAAGATAAAGTCTGTGTGCGTAATAATAATAATATTCAAAAGAAGAAAAATAAGAATATTTTCATTGCTTTTGTGTGTATATAGTAATCCACTCAGAGAGGCTAAAGCTTATTTGTTTCCTCCATTTTTTTGCTTGCATACTACAAAAGTCAAGTAGATCACATTTCCCTTTGGAACGATTTACTTATTGGCTTTTCAACTTATTTCTAAACTAAAGCTTATTTTTGAGTGATTTTGAAGTTAAAAAAGTTACAATCCAATTTTTGATCGAGATTCCATTTTTGTTTGAAACCATTCAAAGATGGAATCGGGTCAATATTATTCGAAAAGGAGAATCACAAATCTCAAACTTAAAAAGGACAATGGAAAACTAAAAGGAGATATTTTCTTTGCGTATATTTATGTAATTTGTTATTGTTAAATTGTCCATTTTATTTTTCTGTTGAAAACTTGAATCTCACAGTTCACTAGAATAAAAAATTAAGTAAAAAAAATAATGACAACGACAAATCAAAAAATTCCTATCAATATAACTTCACTTTCCTTCAAAAATCCTTGCATCATTCTTATCATCTCATCATTTCATGGCATCAAATAAAATGCTTTTCCTTCACTTTTTAAGGTAGGCAATCATGAAAATAATGTCTAAAAATGAATGGAAATCCTTTGGAATGATGGGAATGAATTGCCCGAGATGATCATTATTATTATGTTTGCTCAGTCCATTCTCATTTTTCGTAAATAAAACTTAAAGTAAAACTTTGACAGCCATATAAGTATACTAACGTACAATATAAGATACATATTCATCTACAGATTATCCAGTGCCAAAATGACATGCAGAATAACATATATACAATGTAGGTAGTCGCCAACACCCAAAATAAGAGTAACCTTATTCTTTTTTTTCATTCCTGAGTTTAATGTTGAGTGGCCAAGTCGCGAATCAAAATCAGCAAAAAAATTTTTTACCCGAAAATTGAAGTCTCTGTATGATCATTGAACCGTAAATGTGCTCCGTCGTAGTAACCCCGCTGCAGTAGGTACACTTGGTAGAAAGATGTTTGCAATTTTTTTTCCTGTGGTATGATGCAATTTAATCCGTGATCGGTCCCTCCTCTCCGATTACCTTGGACCTGGATTGCTGAAATATATATATAGATACATATTATATATTCGTATTACGGGCCGTATAGGTATATTCAGACATTTGCATTGCAATTTCTTATAAAAAAAAACTGGGAAGGTACAACGTATGTATATGTACATACCTAAATGAAAAAAGCTCTGTTCTCTTGTGACATGATTATCTCGATCCTTTCTGATCTTTTCTTGTCTTTTATTTTCTTCATCGTTTTACTTCTGTCCAGCCCTGAGCCTAGCAGAGAAAGAGAGAGAGAGAGGGGAAAAACGATAATTCTCTTCTTCTCTTCCTCTATCCATTCTTCTCTTTCGGTAGTAGTCTTTTCCAGAAACAAACAAATCAACAAGAAGCCCATTTTCACGAACAACCATTATCTAACTAGCGCAGCAGAGAGAGACAGAGAGATGAAGCAGCATCATCAACTCTGTCTGCACTGCAAACACACAGAGAATTTGAAGGAAAAAAACCTAGATTTAAACAATTGCCCTCATTTTATTTCCTCTCTCTCTCTCTCTTTTTCTTTATTCTCTCCCACTTTCTTTTCTGCTTTGATGGATTTCTCGCCATTTTCTAGTCCGAAAAAAACGAGCAGAAGGGTCCAGAGTATATGGAGTACAGTTCATTCACATTCTTATGTCCCCACGTATTTTTTTTTTCGCCAAGAGGGGAAAAACATTTACTTTTATTTGCTGACATTGCACAAAAAAATGATGTAGTTTTCTGTTTTCTCTCTTTCAAATCATTTTTTTTATCCTTATCCATGCCGCCATATCACACAAGCAGCAGAAGCAGAAGCTTTTTCCACTTGACTTGAATTTTTGGCCGCCATCACCACCAAAACTTGCAAAAAATCTACTTTTTTATATACCTGCCAAGAAAAACGCAAGAACCCTTTTAAAGAAAATATATGAATGGCGAAAGAAAAATAAGAAAAAAAAGCTCAAGACTCAACTCTCGTTTTCTCATAATAATAATAATAATAATAACGCTGAATAAATTGAATGAGAGTAGTAGCACTACAGAAATAGAAAATGGCAAGGTGAAAAAAGTAAACCAGAAAGCTATGCATGTATTGAAGTAGTTCTGTCTATAGCGAAATGTGTTGAGACGTGCAATGGATTCTAAAATGAGATGAAAAGGATGATGATTATCTACAATTCCATTTGAACGAGTGATGCTGCTGATGGTAGGACTATTATTATTTAAAAAAACATGCGGGATAAAATGAAAATATATTTCTGCAGAAAAAAAATTGCAACACTGACCGGGAGCGCACATAGAAATTCATGAATGAATTTATCCACACAAACAGAATGTACATATTTACATATATATATATTATTATATGGACAAAAGATGTGGCGGCTTTTGGTGGGAAATATGGAATTGGAGTCATTTTGATGATCAGACAGAGCCAAAATATACAAATACTACATTGCTCGTGTTTATGTGAGTGAGCACAATAAAGCCACTTGGGATGAATGAACTGAAACTTAACTGACCAACATACCAAAAATGAGAGAGAAGGGAAGATGATGCTTCTTTCTCGCACTAAATATAAATTGGATATAATAGAGTGAAGTCCCTCTTTTTTTCTTTATATTTCTGTTTATCGGCTTTCGGGACTAGAAAAAAAAAGAAAAAAAAGAAGTAGGGCAAAAATGAATTTGCTTGCGGTTAATTTTGCTGGTGTATTTGCGTTTTGGTAATGATAATGATGATGAAAAATAATATGAGCAATGTGAACATAATTGAGTTAGTTCAAGTCTGTTTACTATAAATTATCCTTTCTAAATTATTAGCGTAGTTAGATGGATTGATGATTGGTCCACTTTAAGAAATGCAGTTCAAAAAAAAAAATTCATACATATTTACCAATTTTCAATGTGAAAAAAATTTGTTTTATTTTGATGTTAAATTTAATTCATTTGGCATTTAAATAAAAGTAGTGTATCATGTGAAGAAATCTCGGATTGGAGGAAATAAAGCGGCATTTTTTTGTAGATAAAGCTGACTTGAAGGATTCCATATCTCAAAATTTTGTGGTATATGTGGGAGCGAAGCGGGAAGTTTCTCGTCATCAGACATTTCCAATCCTCGTGGTTGGATGAGATGTGATTAAAATTATTGGCAAACCATAAATGAGGAAGGACAATCTTGTAAATTGGGGAGTGGCCTTGCCTTTAAAAGGCTCATACGAGTCTTCCGGCGGGTTATCATTTGTACATAAATCAGTTTTGCAGTAGCAATACTCCCACTCGTATTCCGTCGTCGTGTTTGCTGCCGCTCTCACATTCCCCTGTTCTTCATCTGGCTCCACACTAATCGTAGTGGTCCCGTTTTGAGTTCTTAAATCCTTTGACTTTGCACAGCTGTATTTGGAATCGCGAAATTTGAAACATTCCCATCCTCCTGATTCAAAATTCTCGTTGGCAGCCTTTTTAACACAGGATTTAGGTTCCTTTGCATTCTTACTACAACGTTTTGCTCCTCCCAAAACTATAGCGTTGTTCCCTGAACCATCTGTGACTTGGTATCGAACGCATTCATTCCCTTCAGGGTTACCCACACAATTTTCCTTCAAATCTGGGCTGACCGTCCCATTAAGGCAGTTATTAAAGAAACGTTGTGTATTATCTTGCGTGAAAACAAAAATTCCTTCAGAACAAGTGGAGCACGTTATTCCGCCACATGAAGTAGGGTAGAGTATGTAAATTACAGCCAGATACAAAATGAGGTCTTTCAGTCGGCGTACTTTCAAGAGTGGCGTCATTTTGGGGGTTCCGAAGTGCAAGAGAGTGGAATAAAATAATAAATAAATAATTAAAAGATTCCAAATGAAGCAATATACAAATTATATTATCAGCAAAGAATTTTTTTTTTTTTGATATTTTTTTTGAGAAGCCAACAAAAGTAACCATGCCCATGTAGAACATTTACAGGAAAAATTTCGCATAGACTCCAACCCTAACAGTCTGAACTCGCATTGGTGTGTTTTTTTGGCAAGAAAAAAGTAATTCACTTGCTACCCCTCGAATTTTCAGTACAAAAAATAAATCTCAACAGCTTCATAAGTCCACATTCTTATTTATTATCTGTGCTTTTATGCAAATACCAATTTATGCCAACTCACATGGTAATTTGATGGTAATTTTTACTCCATACCAGCACACCACCAGCTTCTGCTGTGACACCGAAAAGAGTATATTTTTTTCACTGTATTGACAAAGAAGCTATGTCGTACGTATATTATATTCGGTCAAATTTACAATGTAGGTATCCAATGATATAAATAATCACATAAATAGGCTATATGTATCTTTTTCTTTTGTTTATCGGTCTTGACAAAAAAAACCAGAAAAGAGATTTTCTGTTCCTTCTTTTTCAACCTCTGTCACCATTCATTTCAAATTTTTCTCCTTGACTGGTTTTCTTCTTCCTAACAGTCCTTCCTGACAGAGTTTTCAGGTAGATTCTATTTTCTCTCTGCTGACTTACCTCAAAGGTTACACAACCAGAAAAATAAATACATAAATGACAAAATTTCCCAAAGAAAACATCCATTTTCCTATTCCAATGGACCAAATCCATCCAGCTGTGCAAAAGAAGCTGCTCACGTACTATTTCGTTTTATGCTTGAGCAGGAGCAGCAGAAGCTCAAAAGCTTCAGTCGCCTTGTGTGCTGTGTAGTTGGTGGATGTCACTTCTCCGAACCGAAAATCTCCACAGAGAGGGAAAAAGAAAATGAATGGAGAAACAAAAACAAAAGGGATGTGTATATAGACACATACGGTGGCGCTGGTGCAAGAAAAAAGTTTTTTTTTATGCTTCAGGTGGCAAATAATATAAAGAGTTGTATTGTGATCCTAAAAACATTACACACAAAGCTGGTAGCAATATATGAATATGCATACAATAAAATAAATAACAACTCAGGAAATAGGTAGGTCACACACATCCACACAGTGATCATCAGCGAAAATGACATGCACAAATACAACAAGAATATATGGTAAATATGTGCTACTGCTGCTGCTAATGCTGATGTGTTTTTTCGTGCAAAAAAAAAATTACTGCTTCTACGTCTCTGTTGCTGCAAACAACAGTCGTTCGTTTTGGTTCGGTTGGATGAAAAGATGAATGCGATGGATCTGTTCTTTCCCCTTCTCGTTAAAATGTAGGTCTTTTGTTTGGGAAAAAGAGTGGAAGAAAGAGAGGAAGAGTATGAATCGTTTATTTTCACTGCGCTCCTCTTCTTTATTATTACTACCGTCAACAAAAGCTGTTATAAGGCTTTAGTTCATATGAAGGAACATGGATTTTTATTATAGTAGGGATATGTGTGCAGGTGTAAAATATGTAAGCACACACAGAGTGAGGCTCACCAGAACACACACGACACACACACACCCAAAAGTTTTGGAAACGAGTGCACACACACACACACACAAAACTCTAAATGATGATGATGATGATTCTGACGAGCCCTTCAATTCAACTGAGCGTTTGGGACTTTGCCTCTTCTTGTTCTTCTTCTTCTAGGAAAGGAAGAAAGGCAAGCTATTGTCCTCCTCCGCCTGGCTGAGTTTTTCCCGGTCGATGGACTTGTTCATGGTACTTTTCCTTGTGTGTTGTTGTTATACCACCACATCTCCCTATGCACATATATATATATGCATACATATGAACACTGCATAAAAAAACTTTTACTTTCGCGAGTAGTAGTGGTAGTTGTAAAAGTAGTGAAAAAGTTACAAGTTCCAGAACAAACAAGTTTTTTAGCCATGTTCATAAAGCTGTGTGTGTGTGTGTGTTCATAATTTTGTTTTGTGTATTTTAACCTATTTTTTTTCTTATTTTGTTGTATGTTGAGATTGTGTGACCCTTTCAGTAGTAGTACACGATATAGCAGTTAGTATATAGTTCTAGTAGTGACAGCATAACAGTAGCAGTTTTCTTTTGTCTCTCTCATTTTGGTTGGATGGAGGTTTGGGTGTATTCCAGAACTCTCTGGTAAACAGTTTGAAGTTATTGCAAACTCGAGAGAATAGATGGAAACTGGTTTAAAAAAATGAAAAACTTGATGCTCGTGTGAGTTTGCTTTGTATCTCCATCACCACTACCTCCATTCAATTCATTCAGCAGACTTTGCAAGTAGCAGACAGAGACAACCGGAGACGTAGAATGGAGAATGAATAAATGGGAGACAAGTGCAGAAGAGACGAAAATTGTGTGAACGAGAGACAAAAACAATAAGTCTGTACAATATTGTGTTATTAAAGTTATTTGGTTACGTAAAATAGGAGAGAGAGGCTCTCTCAGAGAGCTTAAATTTAAGACTAAAATAAAAAATATTACAGGTTTTTGGAAAATATATGGATTGTCTCAATTTTAGTGAGCCGAGTAAAATGAAAATACAGAGTCACATTGACAGGGAAGGACAAAAGGATGGTGATGAGCTTTAAATGTATGTACATAAATACATACAAACATGTGGGGAGAGACTTAAAATGAGTATGGTGTACTGACTTTGACATTGACTAGTGAGATGTCAAGTTTTTACGAAGAGGTGGAGGACAAATTAACATGGTTTCAGATGACATAATAAACATATATTATGCAAAACAAAAATTAATTTGTTTTGCAGAAAGTAGGTAACAGGTATAAAAAGCCGTGATTGGTTAGTTAGTAGACTGTAATTACAAAACTTTTTTTACGTTGTTTTACTTCGAAATCCAATAGAACGTGTACATTAATTTCACACTTCTTAATTTTAATCTTTGTCTCTCTCTCTCTGTTTACCTTAAAGTTACAAATAAATAAAATTTACTCGTGGCAAATTTTTCACTGGAAAAATGTTAATACCTAATTCATTACATGTCACACACACACACACATACACACTGCAATTCATTTTAATACCAACAAAAGGGGGTAAAAAATTAAATGGATTATTTTTGTTTACATTATGTTTGGTTGTCTACACGTGTAAACTTTTTTTTATGTCATACTCGGTTTTGTTGTTTGGCATAATCCAAAATAATTAAAAACGGATTTCATCATCCTACCAACTTAAACAAAAAAAAAGTTTTTCATGTTTGTTTGTATAATTGGTTTATAAACATGTCAAGTGTAACAGGAAAGTGAAATTTCCTATTTAAAAAAAACAAATACTTCATGTTTGTGTTTATCAGACTGGTAATAACTTTTAATCTATAATAATCTCAGAAATTTAATTCAGTCAGATGATCTCAATCAAATTTTCCAATTTCAATATACCACCAACACACAATAAACATACATATCTCTTAGTCATATCAGACAGTTTTAATGATGACGACAAACACATGCTGTGTTGTGTGAAGGGATAGGAAGGTCGACAGAAGGTGAACCGGTTAATGCCTCTCCTCCTCCTCCTCAGCTCATTAAGGCTATTGTTTTATTTTCAACATGGGATGCAATGGTCATTATATTCTTGTTCCCTTACCTGTTTAATTATAAAAATCTTTAAACAGGATAGCTATAGGTATGTATATAACATGTGGTATAGACACACGTGGTGTGAATGTACATAATATGATGTGTTCTCATACTCCTCAGTGAGTAGCGCGGTTCTTCTAGTTTATTCAACAAAGACAATAAAGCACTGAAACTAACACATCATCATCATCATCATCATCATTCTACAAAGAAAGACCAGTTGTTATATTTTGTGTAAAAAGAAACTACTATGCACACATAACAAACAAAATAAAGTTGTTAAACATAAATACGGAGCTGTGAGTTGACGCGAATGCTGAAAACATTTGTGTATTTCTCATCAAAATATGTTTTTGAACACATCAAATATTATGTTAGTTGGTAAGGGGTAAACTGCAATGCATGCAACGCGCGAATATATGAATACATATACCTACACATGCATGCCTATGTACACTGATGCGCATGCATACATGTGTATGCACTGGGATTTCGTAATAAAAAAATTAAAGTTTCAACCGTAACTCCCCCGGTTGATGAGCGAGGTGGCTGAAAATCAATAGGGTTGGAGAC
>JAHZNC010002974.1:0-10242 GCA_027744095.1 Zhuqinia jingwanae
AAAGTTAAACAGTGGAATAAATAAACGAACAGGATATTCCAGTCTATCATTTTTCAATCATAATCAATTATTAATCAAAATCAACAATGTTAAGAATTATTATTTCGAGAAATGAATATCAAATATCACATATTCAGCGAAATGATATTATAGGTAACAAGTTCGCATGTAAAATGGTAAATAAATGCAATGCATGGTGATAGTTGATATTGATTGCTCTCACTAAAAAACAAAAGTAGAGTTTCCCTTCTATGGTAATGGTAATGCTTATTCCGTGTGTTTGGATTTGGAAAGTGACAGTGATGTAGTCAACGTGGTGCAACGTATAATGGGATGTCTGCCGTATGTTGAAACGTAATGTGGTGGGTGGCATAACAATAATTATTACTAATTGGATTTGTATTAAATAATGATAATTTGTATGTTTGGATCCGGTGGTTACATTTTCTGGCAACTATGCATATAACCAAGTTCGGTATAACTTTGTTCTTGCTCCTCAAAATCTATATACCTACACACACTCCAATCCTTAACTTGCTCAGTAGTGATTATATATCGTCTTCAATCAGAAAATCATCATTTATCCTTTAACCATATAATAAAGCTTTAAACAAAAAAATAATGGGTCGATTAGGTAACGAAGTGGAAAACTCACGCCACAATCAGAATCTTTTGAACACTTGCTGGAATTAAAGTGTAGGTAGGTAAACGTGTTGTATTGTATTGCAGAGTTGTTGTGTTGTACAAATTTATACATGCCTATGAATGAGCTCTTTTTTCGATGAATGACTTAATGCTCACCTGGTCAAATCTAATTCCCGTGAAATAATAAAGATGAATACGAGCAAACTGCGTAATATAAAACACACACTTTCACCTTCATAACTTCAACAAATATACACATGCTCAATACTGAGCAGATACAAACTAAAAACGCAATTCAAACATCCCTGTAAGTTCATACAAAATAAGTAACGGCTAAACACAACCATCTGACCAAATGGAATACTATTGTCACATTACAAAGCATATATTTACTATTGCGTGGTTTGTCCCTTCCCAGGATTTCCATTGCTTAGTTTTTGGGTACGAAAACAATGACAAATCCCATTTTCCTACAAAACACATTACTCTGGTTTTTCTATAGGCATTTACGACAGTTCAAGGAGAAAAGCTGAGCCGATCCGATCATATTTCCAATTAATCTTGTTTCACAGTACAACAAAGCATACATATAATCACATATACATACCTCATTCATCTGTCACCTCAGTCAAAACATGTGGGATTTCCAATACATTGACATAAAGCTATTGTCTCATTTCCAAATGAAGTACCGCCGGATTTTGGTTTGCAGAAAATACATAATCGGTTTTGCACTACAATGGTTCTTAATACTTACTGTTTTTGGGAACCGTGAGGTTGAAAGAGGGATTTGATTATCTGATCGTATTTATGTGAATGTATACGCGTGA
Organism: Zhuqinia jingwanae; assembly: GCA_027744095.1. Lineage (NCBI taxonomy): Eukaryota > Metazoa > Arthropoda > Collembola > Entomobryomorpha > Paronellidae > Zhuqinia > Zhuqinia jingwanae. The sequence goes on from JAHZNC010002974.1 coordinate 1,476, forward strand.
TGTAAGTTAAATCTCACAGTTAATGAGAAAATGGAATGAACATTTTTTTCTTTTAGGTTTGATTACTTTTTAGGCAGAGGGATTTTTTTCGGAGCGGTGTTTATTCCTCAGCGTATGTGAGGATTCTGCGGTTCCAAAGTGCAAGCCAAAATTACGAGCTCTGTGTTATATTGTTTGCTTCGTATTTATCATCCATGATCAATAAAATATAAGTATTAAAAGAGAGGTACGAAAAGGACGGCATTTATGTATGTATGTCATTTACTATTAGATATTTTTTAAGTTTTAAGTTATATACGTACTTTTATAGCTTTTCATTATAAAGGTTCACAACCGCTCGAGCATATGTAAATGGGATCCATCCAAACCAATTGTTTTTACCTGGTCAACCGGTCCAACTGTTCTTTTTCTATCGAGAAATTCTTACAACAGAACAAAGAGCTAACCTTACCTGAATTTTTATATTAACAATTATATTACAGTTCGTTGTAGCACTTTCACCTTCCACGAAATAAAAATTATAGCGTCCATGTTTCGTGATAATGTTTTCTGTGCTAAAAAAAAAAAATATTTTGTAAAGAATAATATTTTCGTTGCGTGTAGAATTTCCAAAGGTGAAGTTATAGAAAGTATCCAAATTCATTAAATGTTACGCCTCATCCAAACACTCTCGCCAAACACTTGGGAATATTGCATGATGAGCACTAACGTATCTTATTACAGAAATTTGCCATTTGCAATGCGAGAATTCAAGTAAAGACAACAAAATGATTATGATGGCAATAACTTTGGTGATGGGGATGCTGATTATTCTAGCGGATCATCTAGAAATACGAGTACACACAGGTAGACACGGGTATTATTATTGGTGAGGAGCAACGAACCATTGCATTATATGATGATATTATGAACATGAACACCAGCAAGACTATACTATTCCCTCAAAATGATCTCGGTGATCATCATTTTCCGGATAAAATGAGACACCATGAAACAGACTAACGATCTGTAACCTACTTATTATAATGTATCGTAAGTGGAGAGCATAATAATATTCCAGTCCTAGTGGATATTGAACAACACGCCGCGAGTTCCTCGCCTGGAAAACAGGACATTAACAATATTTTTTTTTCTGCATGCATGAATTCATATTAATGATTACTACGATATGCGATGGAGGAGTGTGTATTACCCAGTCTTTGTGTCTCCATTTGCTGCTGTTAAATTACATACATATATAAACCTATACCATGTGCATATTTCGTTATGATACCTTTTCTCGGGAAATTTCTCATAGAATAATAGGTATAATTTCATGAAACGTTAACTAGGTATATACAACAAAAAGAAATGGTGTGATAATAATAATTGTACATTTTATGATGATAATCTATGATAATTCTCAGAGGGATCCAGGGTAGTGGCTCATCTTGTTGGCAAATACAAACGGGAATACAATATACTTTTATTTTGGGCATGGCATGCTACATATAGATCTACATTGTATATAAGAAGGGCTTAAGGCACTTAATTTGTGTAAACACGCAGCACAACATTAAAATAGTTTTCTCTCTCCAAAGATATATAGCCTTTTGATATAAGTTATGCAATGCATTTATGCATATAAAATGCTGGGCTTTTTTATTGTTGTTCCTTAAAAGTAACGGGTACCTTTATTGAAATTTTCCTTTAAAAAGCATGGCTTTAATATATGCTGGCACTCTATGACCTGCTGTTATTGTGTTGTATTCTTTGCTAATTGTTAAGTAGGTATAACTCTAATCTACATATATTCGAGACAGGTAAATAGTAATTTCGTTTTGTGTTATTTTTCTAAATATCTATAACCAGCAATATTTTACAGTCGTGACATGTCGTGAGTCCTTATAGTAATCAAAACCAATATTTCTCAACGTGAACTTTCTGTGAGTACTTTATGGCATTTTTTTCTCTAATCGACTAGTATACTTTATTACATTTTTAACTGCCAGATCCAACATGTCTAAATAACGTACGTTTGTACCAGATCTTGTGTAGTAAAGTGTGAGCATTTTGTAGCAAAATGGAAACTTTTTTTCAGCTTTCCCTTTCATTTTGTTTGACATGTACCATTTTCATTTCTTTATTTCCTTTTTAGTCGGAAATTTATCTGATAAAAAACTAATCAAAAGACAAGTTTGCACTTCGTTACATTTTTTTAGCTGTTGCCACGTTTTGGTAACATGATCATTAAAAGTTGTGTAGTCCAATGTATATGCAGCAAATATACCGGTGCTTATAACGTACATGTACACAATGATATGACATTACAACAATTTTCTAACGTCAAATTTTTAGTATTCATTTTAGCCTCCGGTGAAGACATGTGCATGTATCCTGCGTTAGTACCACTTCGAAAGAAATGGCCAACTTCATAAACATTTCACACAAAAACTACATTTTCCTTTTTTTTTACCTTACTTGGTTTCTGATCTGATCTAAAACAGACTGGATTTTTTGCACCAGAGTAATAGTAATAAGAAAAATACGAAAAATTATATAGTGTACTTCGCCTCTAGCTCTTTCTGGTGTTACGGCTTTTGTTTAAAATTACTTATATAAAGTTACAATTGTGCCCATATAGTAATATAATAACTTGTGTCGATTAAAAATAGATATTGTATAAATATGGCGAATGTATTCAATTAATCACTATCACGCCTGTGTAGTTAATAATCATTCAGCTTATCATTATTTCCGCCGGTACTCGCAGTATTTAGTGCAAATAAGACTACTTTACAGTTATTATAACAACAGATAGCACTGATAGTCAATTGAAACCATATAGGTGAGCAAAAATGATATGTAAATGCAAGCATAAAGTAATATGTAAATGTAAGCATTCATTAGCACAAATTATTGCATATAAAGTCTTGGGTTGCAAGACATTGCGTGACTTTATATGCATATTTAATAGTCATTATTACGGAGTTGATACATAGATCGAAGCAAGTAATCAATGCCACGACAATCACAATTTTTAATTTAAAAAAATATTATAATAGAACCTACAAAGATTGCTCTACAAAAGAATAAAAGAATAAAAAGATTTATCAAAACTTTTCCTTCCATTTTTGTATATCTTAATCGACATGTTCATATATATCTATATTTGTCCATTACACGCCATTTGTGCTCTTTTTTTATTATTGTTGCTAGAAAGGTGTTGTTCTTCAGATCATTAGTGTAAAAATCGACATCAGAGAGGAGCAACAAACAAACCCATCCTGTAACGAACGAGATCATTGCTCTATTAATTTTTTTTCTTCTACTAGTAAAGAAACACACTATATCGGTATGTTATACACATGTGAAATCTATAGGTGCTGCTATAATAATGACACCATCATCGCCGACACATGCCATAAAACAGAGCATCTTTTGGATGATATATTTTAATTTTATGCTCTCTATTTCATGTATGTATATAGTATGTATAGTTGTTTGCGCTGTGTGTACTACTAAAGAAAATTATTATGATGGTGTTGAGTGTTCTTCTTTTTGCTCTCGTCTCTCTCTCTCTCTCTCTCTCCCTCTTTAGAAGGTGATAAGGCGGCGGTGCGGTGTGGTAGTAGTAGAGATGAAGATGTTGCTTGTGTCAATGTCAACGTTATTAGCGGATGATAACGGCAAAAATAATCCAACATTCAACCTCAGCCTTACTGACTGCTGATGGGTGATGGGATGATGGTGGCGTGTGTTGCTATAAGATGACGATATAGTAAAACTTTTAAAAAACATACTTACATAGATTGCATGACTACTTTGACATGGGGATGCACTCTGCATAATTTACTTCTCTCTCACCAGTCACCATCATCATAATCGTCAACAAATGTTGCGGATAACCAAATAAATGTAGCATCAACATCCTATAAGGAACATTTTGTTATTATTATTATTATTATTATTTTATGAACTTTTAGTTATCCATCCCTATACTACAAGCCTTGTAAAACCTTGCATTTTTTATGCACATACAAACATATACATGTTTACAATTTACACTTACAACTTACCTTTATACGTATACCTTCGTTGTTCGTGCTTATCTTCAATTTATTATAAGACAAAACGATGTAGTACCATGTCATTGTAAATTTTGTTGTCTCTGTAGTTAAATGTGTCTTTATTTAGCTTTTTATGTACATGCAACGCAAAACAAAAAGGGAGATGGTTTTTTTTGTGTTTATTTCATTTCATTTATTACTATTGCTATTTTTCACACTTACTTTTATGCATACATCCATCAGCATCCATGCATGAATCATCCTCATATTCATTATTATGGATAACATCCTGAGACACAGAGCGAGTCACACTCTGTTCTTTTAACATTATTATCCACTGCTTCAAAGCAACCACACGAATCCAAATAAACAAACAAACAAAGGAAGGATATTGCATTTTTAGCAGATAAAAGATTTGTCAGTGATAATAACGCATAAAAAAGTCTTGTCTTGTGTATTTTAACAATTATTACAAGTGTAGTCAAGTTCGACGAAATAGCAATTGTAACATTATAATTTTTGTTGTTGCTAAACTCAAAACGAAATCTGTTTGTTTACAGATCAGATTATCGACAGATTGTATACACACTCCAAATTATTATGCCTACGCATCAACTCTGAGTGATAATTTTGCTGATATTCCAAAACATGTTTTTGGGGAGAGTCGAGACAACAAAAAAGTACTGGAGTCTGTAGAATATTGAATAACATCTTAATACACTTCGGGCAGAAATGCTTTTATCTGCATAAAAGCTTGTGAGTAAATTGAACTCTTTTTTAAAAGTTTTTGCCGTTATTATACAAAGACGAAGAAGAAAAAGAAAACAAGTGCATATCATTTAATGCAGTTATATAAGTGCTCCAGTTCAGTGGCTTTTTTTGCATTGGCTTTTTGCATTGCATTTTAGCAGCAGCATAGCATGCACTCGTTTTTTTAAAGAAACCAATCCATAAACTTTTTTATTTTCTGTGATTCGGTTCATAGTTATAAACTGTTATTGACTTTTGGAGTTGAACGCTATCTTTGCCTCCAGATCTTTGGGATACATTGTATTATGATTAAAAAAGTACTGCTGAAAAAGTTAATACATAAGTTGTTGTTAAATATAATATGATATGTACTATGGTACGTGTATTTATGTAAATACGTTTGACTTTTTACGGTGTTGTTACAACAAGGCTTAAAGCACAGTTTCCATACTTTATTCATTTTTTAACTTCCTTTGCTAAATATCAAGTAGCAGATTTTGCAGAGGAAGAAGGGTAAAAAATAGGAGCCTCATAGCAAAATAAGTTTTCTCATGTTTGTGTATGTGGAATGCCATATTCAAAACATGATGCTAAAAGAGAAGAAGGGAACAAACTGCATAAAAAGCCACAGTCACGAAGCTACCATTGAAAGTTGGAATATAAACGCGAAGCATTTCACATCTCTTCTCCAGTCACTTCCAAACTCATGGTTGGCCCACACAAGCATCTTTTTCTCTCTTTCCTTCCACACAGTCAGTCAACTGAACTGAACATACTACTACAAATAACACAACTGTGCAAGCAGTTAAAAAGCGAAAACCACCACCACCACCACACCAACAACAACAACAACACACGCCACCATAATATATTATAATACTCTTTGAGAAAGAGAGTGCTTGTGTTGCGTTGTTGCAGAACTACATCATATATATATAACTTACTTATTTCTCATTGACTTCCTCATAATCTGAAAAAAGTAGTTTTCTTACTAGAAGACATAACCAACCACATAGTAAAAAAAACGCAGTCTGTCGTTCCTTCTGTTTACACAAAACAGGGATTTTTTTCCGGATCGAGACACGCAGGCAGAGACAAAATACATATAATACATATACATGTATATAAATAATATACAAAGAAACATGATCAACATGTGTGAAAACGGAAAGTAAAATGTTAGATAGCGGTATACAGAAGCAGTAGTAGCCTAGTTTTATAAGACAGCCAAAAAAAGCCCCAAAAATAGTGAAGAAAACAGGAGGCTTAGCAAAGTCAGCAACAGATAATAATTTTGTTTCCTTTTCTCTTTTTGCCCCCTTTCGATTCTTCTCGTTATTTTTGCTCTTTGTCCTATTGTACCTGCTGCACCAAAAAAAATTAAGAACATTTCCATTAAAACTGTTGTGCAAAAGATTCAAACAAACAAAATAGTTGGTTCACCAATATGTAGTAAAGAAAGATCAGTAAAAAAATGCAATGAGCATATTATAAGTAAGGTATAGACAGACAAAAAAAAGATTTAAAAAAATTTTTGTTCTCGTGTTTGCCATTTTTCTCCATCTCTCTGTCGTTTTGTTTATTGACTTTGTTGATTAAAGTAGAGTTGTAAAAGTGCAAGTTTCAAATAAATACGTTAGCAAAAAAACCGTAATATCACTGAACTGTGTTAGCTGGCACAAGAAGAGTAGAAAAGGCGGCCATTGACTGGATGTTATTTTGATATGCTGAGTGTGTATATATATATATATATATCTATACATGCATGTCGTGGTAAAAACCTTTAATGAATATATGTTTAGGAATTGGGAAAGTTAAATTAATACAAATAATAGCAAAGAGCAAAGCCATACCCATAATTTTTCCAAAGGAAAATTGCACATCATTACGCTAAACCAGTAAACACACACGCACACACACACACAGTAGCAAAAGCAACAGACAGGAACATTTTAACAGAAAATAATAGATACAAGAGACAAAAAATATCAAAGACTTTTTTCAAGATATTATAACAACATTGGTTTGTATACAAAATATATACAAAGATCTGCAGAGAAGAGTAAACAAGACGGGACTAGCACCACCATCACCACAGAACGATCAGCACAAGCATAGTGCTTTTAATATCATCGTCGTCCTTGTTTTCTTAATACTCACGGCTTACTTGAGCACACACACACACACACACATACATACACACTTGTACGTTATCTTTGAATAAACTGACATTGACACACAGCTGGGCTCAATTTTCTCCAAAGCGTCCCTATTTTTTTCTTCTTCTACTCCTCCTCATCCCCATTTCACTTTTTCTGCTGGAAAATTGGCGAAATTGTCGCTACATACTTCAAGCTGATCCTACTACTAGACTTTTTTTTGCCTCTTTTGGGAAGAGAGTGCAAATTCAATTTGTTCCTTTGTGCTTCATCAAAATGTCCAATGGAAAGCGTTACTGTTGATCTCTAACACACACTTAACTTGAAGGAGACTCTGAGAAAAAAAAGAGAAAGGCAAAAAAAACTTCTTTTTTTATTTGATATTATGAAATGAAGCACAAAGTTTTGCTGTGTAATATAGAGAGAAGGCACTTTCGTCAAATATATATATTGGTTTAGAATGTATACAGCAGCGGAGAAGTAAGGGACACAAAAAGTTTTCGTGTTTAAAGTATAAAAAGTGACAGTTACACAATACATTTCTTTACAGTGAAAAATTGACGTAAATACGTTTTTGAAGTTTTGTAAGTTGAAATTGTTTGGACTTCCTGGGGTCATTCTAGATAAAATCTTTGAGAAAAAAATTGTTGAGAACTTCAAAAGACTATAAACATACGTATATAAAAAATAAATGATATAAGTGGATTAGCAGTTTTCCTACCTGGAAAATTAGCTATAAATTTGTGAAATTCGCCGTAAAACAATTTTTTTATTGTCAACCCCTCCTGCTGGTCGTTTCAGCCAAGGCATGCTCCAAGGAATTTGATGGTAACTTTCACATTTAAACACATTTTGTATTGCATTAAAGTAAACTGTATGTACTTGTATAGTAGCTTAACTTCAATTTTTAGCTTATTTGACAGCCAATCGATTACATGCTATATAGTTATAATGTATGCATGAGCACAGTTCAATATATGGCCGAATGTAAAAATATATTTTTTATGATGATGAATAGTACGACGATGAGCCCATTTTTCAGTAAAAGCACGTCGGCTGTGACTGTGACCGATGATGACAATGACAATACCATTCCATAGTAGCTTTCTAATTCAACGACCATAAAAGTATAAGCACAATATCATCAATATTGATAAAAAAAATTTATAAAAAGCATAAAGGATTGACCAATATGCTCATAAAAAAACTTTTTAGTTAAAGGTTGAACATCTTTAATTACTTAGGAAAACGTTGTCGTCGTATTTACTTTCAAGTCACAAGAGGCAATCTTGAGGTACCAGTTGTTGCTAGTTCATTCCATCTTCCATCCCTCAATATAAGCATGAGTAAATCTATATATGTAGGTACCCATGCCACAACTAAGGACTTGCCGTATTTTTTATAAACTTTCGTAGTACTTCTACTACAAGTAATATGTTAAGCGAAGCATTAACGCACACTGACAGATATAGAAAGCAGGGATGGCATATCCTCCTCCTCATCTCCTCTTTCTGGTCTCAATCAAGAGAAAAATTCCTTTTGTCATTCTGTCAAACGCAGATAAAAAAGGGTAGTTCAACCAGGCATTCAACAAAACATATATAGTCGTTTGTTTGTTTGGTGACTATCCTTCGTCACAGAAGTTTCTTCTTATATTATTTTGCTGGCAAAAGCACTTTACTCTATATAGTTATGTAAGCCGCATCTTGGTGTTTTGTGAGTGCGGTTTCACATCATCAGTTGCTGTAGACGAACCAGTCAACAAACTAAAGCAAAAAAAAAAGAAGAAGAAGAAGGTAAGCAAAGTGA
>JAHZNC010002975.1:0-29717 GCA_027744095.1 Zhuqinia jingwanae
ACCAAATACGCCAGACCCAAGTTGTGCATGTATTATGTGGTGATATAATGAACAGAAAAGATTGCTTAGCTTTATACTACGTAGCGTTCATGAAGCAAACAATAATGTAGTAAAAAACGTTTTTGTTTTTTATCGTCATCTAACTAATAAGCTTTTTTATGTACCTACACAAAACAAGTGCACGACAGTCGACCAGTACGGTAAAGTGGAAAGATTGCTTTGCGTGTTGCTTGAGGTATACCATATAATATCTCATAGTTCACTCACATTGAGCTGCATGATGTTCATAGACATTCTTCATTATAATATGGATCAATTGAAAACGTTTGTGCAAATTTTTGTTTACTCGCATAATAGCGATACTCTTAATAGGGTTAAAATGATATATTTGAGGGGAATCGTGTAGTTGTGTTGAAACTGCATGCACATATCCCTGAACGCTTATGCCACCCACGCAAATAAATATTTTTTAAAGAAAAACAAATAAGGTTCTCAGAATCTAAATTCCTTCAACCTGATTGCACCGATCTTCTCACTTGAAGGTTCACATTGGGGCATATTGCGACTGTGTCATTTACCAAAAGGTTTAGCCTGTCATTTTTGGGGTTTGTATCAAAAGCACACAAGTAAATAATATTGATGAGAAGCACGCAAAGGTATTTACCTTAAAATAAGAGAGTATACCTAAAGGATCATGCATAATTTTTAAAAAATCTAGCATTTTCTGGTGATAATTTCTGTCTATTACAGCAAAAACCTTTTTGGTGATCCTCACGAAAATTTATATAATTGCAGTTGTTGGTAAGCTTTGGAAATGTTGAATTGAGTAATATAACTGGCCGCCGCAGATCCCGGAGATGATATGCCAACATTTGCAGTTACAGCATCATATACAGTTTTTTAATTATTTTTTACTGTACCTTGTCATATATGCCACGAATTTCTAAGGAATCCATAATAATGACAACGACAAGTTGGAAAAAAACTTACAAGTTTGTGTTTACGATAAATCAAAAAAATACACATATTTCGCCAAATCCCATAAACCAACGTATTTCTGTATAGCTTGTGAAAATTAAGTTTCTTCCTCTGCTTTTATTTTGAAAATGGCACCGTGAGGGATGCACTATTCCCACAGATTACATTATTTACGTTCTATAAATAAGCATTTCCTGAGTAATGAATAAAATATTAATACTACTTATTATTGTAAGTTCTTTTGTCGAATACGAAATTCATTCCACACGCAAAATTCGACTGTGTAATTTATCTTATTATGGGCACGTTTTAGTTTATATGGAATAAATCATTTCTGCATAATTTGGTGCATGTAGCTTTTATGGTTTGAGAGATCATAGGGAACATACAGACAGACTTTCACAAATATATATAAGATAACAAATTACACAAAAGATGCATTAAATAAATTATATGAATAAAACATTATTTCAATAAATAATAGAACTATGCATTCCACAAATTTTATAACAAGCAATTTATTGTTTGTCAACAAACAATTGAATGACAATCATTTCATAAAGTTAGTTAAATGTAACATCTCATTTAGTCAAACTAACACATTATAACTTGTACCGACCGTAACGAAATAGAGTTTATTCGCCAGTACTACATGAAAATTCGATGCAATCCTTCAATTTCATTCTCAAGGTTGGGTATTAGTGAGTATTGAATATTAATAATTTGAATTAAATATGTATACCTATGTATATATTTATAAAACTCAAGTGTGTAGGATTTTAACAATCATTCATTTTTATTATTCATCTCTACATCACCTACATACATTGTACATATAGATTGCATACTACTTTTTCCGGCTCACAGTTTATTTACCGCAAATTAAAAACGATTAAAAACGTACATCATCATAAAAATTCATTCCATAATAATAATACATTGGAAATTAAGTCTTATTTTACTGAAAGCCAACATTATTTGTCGTAGCTTATTTTTTTGCATACTTTTTTGTTTATTAATGGTCACACAATAAGCCAGATTAAATTCGTAGTTTTATTTCATTGCGTAAATATAAGCAGCTCAATATTGAATATTTACTAGCACCAACATCTTCTTGTTATTTAACTATTCTAAATGTTATGTATGTGCACTAAAGTGCATTTACTATTGTTTAATGTAACGCATCAACTATGGAGCAGAACACTGCTTAGACAAATGGAATCTGGAACGAACGGACGATGTTGACGTGTTCGACACTGCAAAATAACTTCCTGTATTACCCCCCAAAGAGGTCGACCGATGTTCAGGTAGAAAGTCTGGAAACTAGAAAATTACAAAGAGAAAACCTTTTTTTGTAAGATTTGTGGTTCAACCATCTCACTAGACCAACGACCAACTAAAATATCATTATATTGTATCAAATAACTGGAAGAAAGTTATTTAAGAGAAAATGAAACTTTTATTTTAAAAGAAAAATTCTTCCTTTCGTTGTAAAGAAACTATGCTTTTATGATGAAATAAGTTCACTTAACAGGATATACAAAAAAAAGTATACGTTTTGATGAAGAAAGAAGAAATGAAAAACTGATTTTAAAAAACGTATTAAAACTTTTGTCTTTTTGTATGTATATGAAGTAAAACCATCTTACTTGTTCTTTGCTATCGGATACGATGATAATAACAAGAAAAATTCTTCTTCTTTTTGCTTTTTAAAATGTATCATCGAGGGAATGAACATATCACATTCACATTGCATGTTTGCTTAAAAAACGTACAATTATTATTATAATAATTTATATCCACTTACAATCAACCTTTCAACTCTCCACGGATTGCACAGAGTTCTTTTGATATCATTCTGATAGTACTTTACTGCAATCTCCAATTCTGGTATCCCACACTTGAGCACGTGAAAGGGTAATACACTCTGGAATGTATCATCACAAACGGCAAGGTAGCGGAGTTTAATAAGTTTTCCCAAGTAGCTAATAGAATTTTCCAGACATTTCGGCTACAGACATGAAAAGGAAAGAAGAAGTGAAGCAAAACAAAGTAGCAAGAAAATGATGTTAATGTAAATGCAAATATTTTTTTTGTGCTACTTTTCTAAGCCAGTTTGATAGATACAAATAGGAATATTGTATATTTTGTATAAAAATTGATCCAAATATATGTATAAGTATCTCATATAATTTGTATTATGTTTAAAAGAATATTTATTATTATTACCGGGATTGCAGGTGGAAGAACAAGCCTTTCCAGTTGTGGTAGTAGTGACACACCAAAAATGATGATGGAAGCCGAAAACTGACTCCCAAATGCGTCTTGTCTTCCCTCCGTGTGAACTTCAAAAATGCGAAGATCTGGGAACAAATTGGCAAAGCAGAGATATGATTTCATGCTCCACATCCCTAAAATTTCATTTTCTTTGATGTTTCCTTCCACTTATTAATTTTCTTTTATTTAGCTTATTACTTTTTACTATCGAATTTTAGCACAAACAGGACACTTACTCTTCATCATGCCCAGATTGGGATACTCATCTAATGCTACCAAATGCTCTTCATCGTGATAGTCCTTCTCTCCAGTGGACATTGTATCCCTTCCCTTCCCTGATTTTGACTGGCTTCTACACAAATCATGAAACGTTATTGCTTGTACTCCCGCACCAGTAAAAGCTTGTTCAGGTATCAGTGTTTTTAAGTGTAAAATGAGTTCCACAAGAACATTATGTAAATGGGTCCAAATTAGCCGTAAATCTTGATCAAAGTATATATCTGTCTCCAGAGATGTAACATGTTGGAATAGACCAGCCTTCCATTCAATATCCAGCATGGATTCCTCATTGCTGAAAATTCGGAGATATTTCGCTTTTGTTGCAGCTTCTTGCTGTATTTTTGCGGGTGACGAGGTGTTTTCGCCTAGCGGAGCAAATGACGATACTGCGGAAGCTCCAGAAACGGAGCCAGGAGTACCTGGACCCTCTTCAAAGGACTTTGATCTGCTTCTTGTTGACCGGGCAGAAAATGTTCTTACCACTCCTCCGCTTCGTTTGCTACTTCGTCGACGATACGGGTAGTAACTGTTGTTCACAAAACTTTCATTAGCTCCTCCATCTGTAGATGATGGAGAAGATGATCCATTGTTATTGGATCCCGGAGTCATCATACCTCCGTCCAAACTGAGATTTTGCGTGGCTGAGCAAAATGGTAGTAACTCATTGTCAAAAACGCCACAAAATCTTTGCACGTTTGGCATTCGACGGAGGAATACTTGAAAGTTGTTGTCCAGCAGAAGCATGGCTTTGGTTACCTTTGGGAAAATAGTGGGTAGTTGTTCCTCGCCCGGCAGTTGGGAAAAGTGACTACGAACTTGGATATCAATTTCTCTCAGGGAAAGGTTAAATTTGCTAAGCCAGTTGCAAAAGCAGTCCCAGTCCTGCTCCGATTTGATGAAAACCTGAGAGGAAAATCGTGTTAATTGGATTTTGGAGCTGGATGAGGTCGATATTGATTCATGTTGTAAAGGAGGCAAGTTTGAGGAGGATGACTGCTGCGGTGGTGGGGGTGGTGATTTTGGCTCATCTCCTCCCTTGGTTCCGATCAATCCAGCGGAAAGCTTGCGAAAGTCCTCCCCAGACAATACAGTTCCTTTTGAGTCCAAATCCAGGACTTTGAGATTGGACAAACTCCCGCATTGTATGAGATTGCAAATTATATCAATGACGTCCACTCGGCGAACAAATGCCCACTGTTTCTTTGCACCGGTGTAGCGATAAGTAAACTCTTCTAAAGCTGGCATAAAGCTCATAAACTCTTCCAACGCGTTTGGATTCATCCAGCATTTGTTGTCTGTGCGAAACACAAACCTTTTCAGATTGTCCATTCCCTTTTTGAGGGAATCTTCATTTGGCGGAAAAAATACGTTTGCACAAGCCGCATTACTCATCCCTGTTTGTGGAAGAGGACTCTGAGTTGGCGACGGACTTGGCGTTGGTGTCCCAGCTGTACTGTTATTCCTATTAGCAGATCCAGCCGGTTGCTCCTTTTGAAATTCCAGTGTGAGTGCTAGCAAATTAGGGCAATTTGTAGAAAGCATTTCTCGAAATTCACGAAGAGATCTCTCCGTATTAAGAAAATTAAATTGGCAATATCTTAGCTCCAAAACGTGGAGACCGAATGTAGTGAAAAATTTCTCCTCCCACACCGTCTTCTTTGGTAACTTCACTTTGGCGTGCATATAGTCCAATATCGCAGATTTGTAAGGAGTCCAACTTGGATCCTCTGGATAACATCCGTAAAATATAAACGAATGAAAGGGGTGGATATGAGACAGGCCTGAGAGGCGTGTGGATGTACATGATTTTGTGAAAATTTTGAGGAATTTCTTCCATTCTGTTTTTTCGTGTAGTAGAGTTCCTTGAATTTTTTCGGTGAGAAGACGAGTGGCTGGTTCGTGCCATTGCTTCAAAGTCATTCGACATGCCTTTAAATCATCCACAGGGAGACAGCGAAATATATGCTCTAGTATCTGGAAAGGAAATAAATGCCCATTTGATATTGAAAACATTATAATTCATATCCTTTGCGCTGAATACGCCCACTACACACACACTCTTTATGTATTATTCAGTAATCGCATGATGACATTTTTCTAAATTAATGGGAGTCCTGCACCAATGGGAATAAAAGCGATCAAATACACAACACAATACAAAATTCTTTAGAGACACGAGAAAATAAAAATAAAAAGGAAATTAATCTTTTTTTCATGGCTCATGTACATTCACGTACATCAAACACTGTCTCTCAATGATGACAAAATATATAGTATCATTCTTTTTTCCCGTCTCAGATGAGATCTAGATAGATCTCACCTTGAACATCTACTAATCTCCCAGCAAATACAGTAGGTATTTTAAGAAAGGAACTCTGTTTTAATACAAAATCGAATAAAACGCTCAACGAAACGGCACAAATGGGGGATTTAAATCATGGAACTGGATGCTATATGTATTTCTTTGTATTTTAATAGTGCACAATATCTTACTTTTTTGTCGTTTCGTTTTTAATATTGATATACTTACCCCTGGATCCCGTAGTGGATGCCGCACAATACTTGATCGTCTCTGGGAAGATTCCATTACCCTTTGAGTCCTATTTACTTTTTCTTCTTTAATTTGCACAACACATCACATTAGACGGCTCACTTAAGATTGAAATGCCTACAATTGCACAACAACAGAACAAAGAGAGGAAAGAAAAATGTTACTAGAAATATTTTGCACTTATTTCTGCTAAATTTAAAAGTATGTGAACATATTATTTATACTACAATTTTCTCTCATAATAACATAACACGGTGGTGTTTGCTGAAATATGAGCACGAGACTTGAAGATAACACTGACGCCATAACAAAAACAAAAGTATGTTAGAAACAACACCAACCGCAACACCACCAAGCACCACCGCTAGCGAAACCCGATCTGACCTACCAACAACAAACAACCGACTTTTTCTTCTCGTATTCCAAAAAAAAGACCCGAAAAAAAGATGAGACATACATACATCATCATCGTAGTTTTTTCTCAAGTCAATTTTTCTTCCTCTGTCTTTCTTTCGCTCTACTATGTAATGTGGAAGTAGTGGAGCATAAAAAGAAACTCACTTATTTCACTTGGTCTACTTTTCCAAGAAGGAATTCTATGACATGCCGCGCACCACACAGTTTTCATTTACAGTCAACAGGTAGCCAATAATAATAAAAGTTATATATCTCTAGGTTTTCCACCAGCACAACTCAAATATGTATAGCTAACTTGTATATTGGAGCTGGAGAGGAGATACGTGGGCTAACGTAATGCGTAGAAGAAGGTCGGCGAGCAAATAACATTTTTCTCTCTTCTAGTTTCATTTCACCTTCCACCCATTCTATCTTGTTTGAAAAGAGAGAAAGTATACGTGGAAAGCTGGTATGTGTTAATAGGAAAAGAGTGTATTTTTTATGAGCACACAGCGTGAGCCAAAAGCACATGTTGATGCAATGCAATGATGATGATACATAATGCATAACATGAAAGTTTGCGAACACTGGCAAGAAGAAAATGAATACTGAGAAAACAATCTTTTGAGAGAAAACATGTCGGCTCTTTTCCAAATATACAGAATAAATATGTCACAAGTGCAAGTGAGTAAGTAGAATGGGTTTATAGTTGCAGCAGCTAAACCATGAACATGGGATACAAATCTGAACCAGTTTCTGCTGACTGAATAAAAAAATAAATCGTGAAAGTAAGAAAAACGTCCTATTTTTTACTCTAACTTTCCACATCAAAGTTATTTTATATCGGTTTTGTTTACTTACACGCACACTACGAATTTTTCTTCTTGTTGCTTTTCTATTGGCTCTAATTTATATACTGGAAAATCAAAATGTCATCTGTTGATCATTATATCTATATACCAGCTTTTCAGAGCTTCATTTAACGTTGATAAATTTTTCATGAGGGTGTGACAAGTAACATAAAAATTAGAAATGTCTAATATTTCATGAAATGACAGCTGGTCACGAAATTAGCTGATATTTTGTTATCTCTACCTCCCCATCTCAAAACATATTTTTTGTTCCTACATCGAAAGTAAAGTTGGTCATCCGACTTCGATTTTAGAACATCTTTCCGGTGGTGTGTTTACCTACAAGAATGTTTTACCTTTTGATGATACACCAAAGTAATGAAAGCTGATCAATCATGTCACTTTAAGTTGAGTTAGGAAGGAACGCGAAAAAACCATTTCATAATTTGAGCCACATGATACTTACATTGAGCACAAAGTAAGAATGACAAATTCACAGTTGGAATACAACATGTTTGAAGGTTTTAGTATGATTGTTTATTTTTGTACAAGGATGTTAACCGTTATCGTCAATCATAGTTTTTGCTTCTTGAAATTTCACCTCCATATATGTACATTTTTGTATGTTGCGCATGAAAAGTGTCTGATATGTGGATAACCATACTAAATGTATATACATTGTCAATACGTCATGATAAAATTCAATTTCATTAAAATAAAAAGTGCTACTCATCAATTAGATTACAGCTGAATTGGTGAACAAAATGTAGTATGTGTATACTGATTTTGATCTCAAAAATAAATCAAACCGACTATATTACTATTGCAGATGGATAATACGGCACTTATATAATAATCGGTTTGAAGATACAGCGCTACTTACTACCACTAGTGTCTACGTATATATAGGCGCCGTCGTAGTCGGTTAAATTATTATTATTTGTCTTTAGTGCAGATCATAATAGGTATACATAAAAGATCCATAGATATAAAGAAGAAAAAGTAGGTATTGGTGCAAGTTTACAATGCCAATTTACATGTAATTTTTAACATTACATTACAATAAAGCTTAGTTAGCTAGTTCGTTGAACCATAAATTAATAATCCCAACAATTTTATTCTAGGGTACTTTGCAATTCCAATTTTACATCAATTTCAAGAGAAAGTATGTTCATCCAGGATTTTGGAAGCAATATTGAATTTATATGGCAGGTAAATGTGCGTAGGTAGTAATAATATTGATAATTGGACCGATTACTCTCAATTCTATGAATCGTTACAAAACAACAGAGTCAAGTGGTTCGCGAGTTTTAATAATCCTTACACATGCTGGTATATAATTTTGATACATAAACTTAATCACCCCTTGTTCAGTAATATTTACTTTGGTATTTAATGATGATGTCTATTTGCAGATTTTGAGATACACCACATACTTTCTACTCTACTAATAAGTGGGTAGGTGGTATCATTAATAGCAACAGAAGAATACAATAGCTCGCATGTAAGAGAAAAGCTTGTACTTTTCAATTCAACATTCCCCTGTTCTCTTCCAGACAGAGGAATTGGAATAATAGGAGGAGAGCACAATTATAATGGCAATTGCTTTTGAAAACTCTTCACATGTCCATGTCGCTTGTTAAGTCTTTCTGCTTATTCTTCCACTTGTGCTTTTCTATTCAGCTTTCTTTCTCTCTCTCTCTCACTCTGTCTCTCTCTCTCGGTCTCACTCTGTCTCTCTCATACACAACTTTTCACTCAATTCATTCATTCTCATGGTTTTGTCTGTCTTGTTCTATTGGTTTAACACGACGACCACGACACTACTACTGACGAACAAGGGACTCTTTTGTGGCCACTTCTCACAATATATAATCATTATTATAAATTCCCTCTCTTTGATAGTGTGTCTTCAGCTGGAAATACTACGTGACATTTGCAGAATACAAAAGGAAATACTTACAAGGTATACACACCAATTTAATATTGCACCTTTTAACATTATATTTTCTTATCCTCTTGTACCCACCCTGCACACTTTTATCATTTAGCGGTGCTGAAAGAG
Organism: Zhuqinia jingwanae; assembly: GCA_027744095.1. Lineage (NCBI taxonomy): Eukaryota > Metazoa > Arthropoda > Collembola > Entomobryomorpha > Paronellidae > Zhuqinia > Zhuqinia jingwanae. Next base: position 9,398 of record JAHZNC010002975.1, read on the forward strand.
CTGATGTACGTAGGTATATTATATCAGCTCAATAATAAATGATATTTGCTGCTGTTGCTGGCCGAACCAAGGTTCTTCTTCTATCGCACACAGAAACACACACATTTGAGGATTCTCTCTGATGATGTAATATCGTTATTAGGCCCAGCTGTAACTGGAGATGTTGGTAAAACACTAAAAGATAACTACTTTTGTGCCCATTTAATACTAATGGGCGTAATCACCATATTGTTGTTATTTTCACCATATATTGTTCATATAAGCATTAAAAAATATACTTATTTTTTTATTCATATCTATTTCTTTTTTATATCCCATCTTCAAGGACAGCCTCAAACGTATAATATATTTAGGTACAACAGGTAATGTATATCTTGAGTTACTTGTATTTATTTTACAAACCTCTGAGGATCTCATTCGTCTATAAATAAACGATTTTGCTAAACGTGTTAAGAAGTAGCAGAGAGAAGAGAATAATGAGTTATGTGTGTGTAGATACTACAAGAATTTGATGATAATAACGGACAATCCAACAAAAGAAGACTTGAGTGAATTCTTTCGTTTGAAGAAACATATTATAAACAAAGAAATTCCATGAGTTATTTGCAAACCAATCCTTCTTATATGATAATAAATACCAGCAGACCTCTTAACAAAACAAATAACATCGTTTCTCCACATGAAAAAGTGATATCTGGGGTATTTTAGGGCTGAATTCCTTATTATTTACCTGCACATAGCATAATATTAAATATTTGCCACAATACTGCAGTATATATAGTAGTTGTTATTGTAGAGGAATGTGTGAACAAACTGTATGTGTGGTCGTGAATACCTACTTTTCAATCAAAAGAAAAACCTGAGAATGGGATAGGAGATGAGACAAGGACTTGTCTTCTTTGACAAACCACTGCTGCATATTTATTCGCAGTGTACGTACTCAGGAAACAGTGGTGTTCTTAAAAAACGGAAAAGCATTCAATATGCTTCTGGGTACTTTCATTTTATTTGCACAGCTTTTTTCTTAGAAACCAACCGCACGAAATCACTCTTTCCTAGAATCCATCTTTTGTAATTTTCCCTTTCTCGTTCCTTTTCCGTTGACGTTATTTTCGTAGCAGCGTACGTTAACAAAAGATCATCCTGTACTCTTGCTCAAGTATGTGTACTTGCACGTGTACCACCTTTCTACAACAGCAAGCAGCGATTCTTAAAATGCCCCTTGATGACTTTACAGGCTTTTTCCGTAATTATAAGGAATTCTGGTACCGTTTAGCCCTGCAGAATTATACTCTGTATACTTGCCTCCTTCAGGGCACGACTGGTTTCGCTAAATCTTAACCAAAATCTTTTGTGCAAGAAGTGCTCAAATGCTTGTATAATTCCTCATTTATAACCTAAGTATTTACTGCAAAAGAATCGGACGAATAAAACATTACGTGGCACACGACATCTAATAAGATGAAACCATTTTTTATATCACTTCGCCCTTTTCTTACTATTGCCAAACACCAGAAAAGAAGGCAAACGTGGTGGTGTTTTGGAAATGATCACAACCTGCAGTTACTGTGTTATCATTGTTAGTATTGTGTGCATACGTGAGTGAAGAATATCGATTTTCATCGTCATCTTTCTTATTAAGGAAACATTGCCCAAAGTATAGGCTTCTTCTTTCGCATTGAAATAAAAGTAATATGAGAGCAATATTGTCATTAGCTTATAGGGAAAGCTAAGCATAAACTTAGACTGGTATTATAATTAGGCTGCTTGTAAGTACGTCTCTAAGTTAAAAATTACTTCGGTTTCGAGTAATACAAGCTTACATTGTATTAGTTTTCATTTCAAAAATGAGGAAATATATCTTCAGAACTTGGCATACCCCAATTTCAGAGATATTTTACCACTGTCCTCATATTTATTTATACTATGTTGTATTTGGTATTGAGATCAGCCAATAAGGGGACGTACAAGGTACAATGATATACAGTCAAGTATTTGTGAACCATTCGATGAATGTATGTAAGCATATTCCAGTCCAAAAATGGCTTTGAGTGTATACATTTTTTCACTCATTTCCTGTATAGTTGGTGGTGTAAGAAGATGATCATGTCAATTTTCCTGCTTTGCAGAATTTAGCAACAAATAATAATATTGTGATGTGATTTACACATAAAGATAGTTTATAAGCTTCTTTATTTTTCTGACAAGGATTCTTGTTTCAGATAAGGAATTATACAGAAGATTCTTAGAGAAAAGGGAGAAACATTGAACATGACATGTTATGATAAAGTAAAGAAGTATTCCAAGGAAAATATGAACAAGTGTCACATTTACCTGCAAAATTCTAGACACTTCAGACACTATAGATGTGTATACTTTTATTGACAAGTAGATAACTAGTAAAGTTGGAAAATATAACAAGTTGGATGACATGGGCAGGTATATGGATGATGACGTTAATAATAAAAAGCAAATATGGTCAAATGTGGTGTGCAAACAAAACTGCAAGCTACGTGGTATAATAAATCATGTATAAAATAATTACTATACTTTCGATGTATAATAATGCATGTAGTCACAAATTTACTGCACTTTCAGCAATTGCATACACTGTAGATGTAAACAGTAAACATGACAAATGAACAAAATGGGCAGTTTTTGATAAGGCACGAAAGTAAAACTTGTCATGTAAAACGAACGAGTTGAAAGAGTGATTTCAAAAGTCATGTTAATGTCATGTGTACTCTAACAAAAGATAATATCTCTTTCTTGACTTCTTTTTCCCTTGTACCGTAAGAAAGGATATTTGTGTATCTTTGTATTGGAATTTTTTTTACTTTCGACTATGAACGAACATGCTAAATAAAGTTAAATGTATTACAAGAAAAAAAGAGACAGTATAGTGTTGTGACTCATATCCTCAATATTGTGCATGTCACTACGTTGATGTCTTTTAGAATAGCTATTATGACATGTTTTGAAAGGGAAATTACATTACTTGTAACAGTATTGCATATTCTCAATCCTCATTCCGAGCATCATTCTGCCAACGACCCATATAAAACCCTTTTTGAAAGAAAAGAAAGTAGTCGGCAAATGTGGATACACTTATATATATGAAAACTACCGTTTTATTACTTCCTTCCACTTGCATTTTCAATTTCCCAAAAAATCTTTTTTACATATATGCTAGATGCATAGCTATGACAAAGATCTTTAGATATGTACAAGTATATCTATACACATGCCTTTTATGCATTTTACAGAATCAAGGGGAGGAGGGATAAATGTCGTGAGAGGCTTGAGGCAAAAAAATGTGTTTTAAAGCTAGCCCTCATTCCTTATCCTATTTTTATTCTTGTTCATTTTCTTTTCTTGAGAAAGCAAGTAGTTGAATGATGGTTGTAGCTACTTTTATAATGCTGGAAGCACTCAACTATTTCTGTTTGGACCAGATAATAGCGCATTTGAACACGTTGCCTCTCGCCTGGTCTGGTCGTAAAAGATACAGACGTAATTCATAAACGAACAAAGAGCCAAGTAGCGGAAAACGATTTCATAAATTTACAACCCCTTTAGTATATGAAATGGTTGTTGTGAGAAGTTCATTTCAAAAACCTGTATATTTTTTTAATATGTGAATTGGCTTGGATGGAGTGGAAATTGTAAATGCCTTCAAACATATTGGACATTTAAGTTTACAGATTATTTACTTTCCTGTGTCTTAAAAAGGGGTTCTTTGCTATATTTAATGCTTGTTTGCTTTTTGTATATAGAAACCATCACGCATCAAATCTTCAGTTTAATGCTGACGAACAACCATAACAAAACATCAGCTTAAGAGACAAAAAGGGTACTTAAATAGTTAAATATTTGATCACGTTTGTACGAAGTATTTTGTACTGTGCAAAAAAAATAAAAGCTGTATTCAGTACATTAGCATTTGTGTGTTTACTGGAAATGTACTTCGAGTGCCATATGCGAGTGCCATTTTCCGGAGACAACAGTATCATCATAAATATACCAAAACGACGAAGGATATCTTTTCTAAAAGCTCTTCTCAGCGTGAAACATGCATGGAATATTAATGCATGCAAATTCAATGAGAAAAGCAGCAAAATAACAGTTATCAAAACAAACCATCACAGTTTTAGTTTGGGAACCACACTATATCCTGAGTCATATCATATTATAAGTGTACCTGCTGCCAAACTGACTGTCTTCCTTAATAGCAAAAGCATTAATGAAAAATGTAGATGTAAAAGTAATGAAAATAAAGTAGCAGAATGTGCAATACGCGAAGGATTAGCGACGACTAACAGCAGCACTGTGTAATGTGGGCTTTCCCCTTTTTTCCTCACCCATACACGTTCAAAGTAATCTTTTGGCCATTATTATTGTTCGTTTTTATACTACACACTTTTTTTAAAAGAACATTTTCCTTTGCTAGAGTTTTCTCTTTTAAGATGATGATGGAGAAGTTGGTGTGATATATAATAAAGATGAAAAGTTTCAAGAAGCTCACCTGAAATCATAGAAAAGTCATGATAGAGATTTACAAAACTTTCACAAACAACCATATGTTGTGCACTCGACTCCCGCAGACTCCCACATTTTTTTGATAAAAAAATAAAAGACAAGAGGGAAAGTTCATTTTCAAGGTCAGTCCAGAAAAGATACATACGTGAAAAGAAAACTTTTTGTTACTTTCTCTCCCACATTTCCTGACTTTCCTTGCACATACCTTTTTTGGAGGTTTTTTACAACAAAAAACTTTTTTGTGACCTAAGTATATAATGACGAAGACACCGACTACAAGAAATAAAAAATATTCTTGACGTTTCAATTGTGTATACCTGTATAAAGTTTACATGTGCAAGAATAAAATAATTCAGTTGGTTTGGTGCTTGTATAAAATACATGATCATTCAATTTAGGATAAGCATGCATCTGTCCAGGAACAGTGGAACAGGTCCAAAGTTGTGTTGTAGTCATCCTCATAACTTGTGTGAATGGTTTTATTTTGTACAAAGTCTCAATGGAGAAAGTTTCCAGTTGAATGAGATTGGATGGCGTATACTAATTGTAAAAAAGGAAAGTGCGCCGCCCGGAGCCATTTTATCTGTCCAACTCAACTCTCGCCCATTTATTTAACTCTCGAAGCTCTCCATCAAAGTAAAAGTTCTGATATAAGCCACCAATGACAAATTTTGTTTCGTTAACATGAATATTTAAAAATTCTCAAAAATACACACTTTATATTACATACATATGTTTATAATATTTAGCAAAAAAATCCATAAATAAATACAATAAAGTCATGTACTTTTGTATGTTTTACATGTTCCCAACACTGAAAGTGGCACAAGGTTGACCTTTATCTTTTTTTGAATAACACTTGCACTAATACATGTCATCTACGTGCAAATAAATGCATACTTCATTTCATTCAGCCTAAAATAGACTTCATTTTACAAGCTGTCACTCAATTCCTATACTTTTCCGCATTGATTCAGATTTAATAATATCCTTTCGTGATAAAAGCAAAACCAAATACCACGAAAAATAAAAATGCACATTATCGGAACGTGGGATCGTGCTTTTTTACACTGATAAAAGTTATTATGAAACTCCAAAAATAAAAATGTCACAGAAGATAAAAGTTCTTTTTTGACAGCAGCGTAACATCCATTTACTGAAAAGTAATCTAACTTTTTTGCTGTCTATTTTTGAAAGGCTTAGTTCATTCTTTATATTTATGGTTAGGTTATAAATAACATAATGTAGTAGTAGTAGTAGGTAGGTATACCAGCATATATATCTGGCCAAAAATGCTTTGTCATATATTATGTCACATCAATAATGCTATTGAGTTTCTTTTCTACGTTTGAGTTTCCTTCTGTGTTGCGCTTCTTTACACGTTTTTGACTTTCACTGTTTGACTTTCTCTTTATTTACTATCTGTCGGTGTATACTTTGACCTTATAGAAAAATGTGTGAGAGAGAGTAGTATACTAACATCAATGACAGTGATCATTCGGTTTTGATACTTGTGTCTTCTTGTGGAAGTATGACACAACCAAAAAAAAGAAGTAAATGCGACAAATATAAATGTATATGCATACAATATAAATAGAAATACAAAGTAATGCAAAAGTTCAGTGTAGCGCAAATAAAGTTAAAGTGTATTTGAAGTGCTATGCTGTTGTAATAATAGCAGAACTACTCAAAATCTATCTTTCTTCAAAATTTCTCTTTTTTTTACAGAATTGAAAGAACGTATGGAAGTGGAAAATACGGTCAAAATCGAAAGTTCGATGATACGTATTTATGCCTGAGCATGTCACTTCACATTGGGGGGGGGGTATTATATATACCTTGACTCTTTTTCTTCACTACAAATGAAAGAGGATTTTTGTAGGACTGTGTAGAGTCAGGAGCTAGCCATAAAATATGTTAGCAAAAAAATAAGCATCGACAAAAAATACATGTAATTGATATATGCTCTGTGTTGAAAATCATCAGTTATTTATATACGGAGAAATTGACGTAGCAAAAGCAGGGTTTTAACTTTTATATACTTTCTCCGTGCACAGGGATATTGAGACTGTTGTAATTTGTGACAGTAAAGATCGAGGTTCAGTCAGATCGGATGATAATCTGTATTTTGTAGGTATTTGCTAAATATGACGTACGCACTAAAAAAAGTCTACTGGGCAAACATGCCATCAAACTAACACTCTATAGGTAATATAAACATCATGTACCCCTTCTAATGATATTGATGTATGTATGTATATGTTGGTAGTTTAGGTATAAAATGTGTCACATGAGTCATGTGAAATGTTGATTGCAAAAACGGTAAAAGCATGCCGTCCCTGACGGCTTTCCCGTTGGGGGCTAATGTCAACATGTTTGTATTTCAACATTATCACATAAACAGCAGCAGCACGTTGAATATTTAATATGCAAAGAGATGCCATATATGTATAAATGACAAAAAATGTATTGCACTACCTGCACACAACTTCGTTTTTTGAACAAATTAGAAGTATGAATGGAGCATCTGTACATTTTTTTATTATCTTGCTGAGTACAGATGGATAAGAGCAAATACTACAATTTCCAACAACAAGTTACCATTTTCTCATAATTATGTAATTCAGGTCATTATAATATCACATGATAATTATGCAAAACACTTATTATTATGCATACACATTACCTATATATAAATATACACAACCCCTAGCTATATGGTATACTATAAAAAGGTGTATTTATGTCTGATGGTGATTAAATTGATGGTGCTAAGGATTAAGTTGTTAATTTCATTATGTGTCCCCAAAAATGTATGCATGTTATAACACATTATGGCTGTGACGATAACTCAAGTGATGAAATGTACTCAACTATAGGTGGTATGTATAATCCCACAGCAGCACTTCAAATTATACATGTCAACATAAAATATACACCCTAAGCTTACAAATTGCTTCATTTAGACAATGCTTGCGCTAAATTAAGCAAGTGTCAATATAGTCTCATTTTGTAAGTTCAATTTTTTTGCAAATTAAGAAGAGGTATGTATACATACCTTTATAATATGTAGCTATGCAGCTTTACAACAAAAGGAAACTTGAAAGATCTCAAAGTTGAACTCATATTAATGTGAGCTCTCTCTATAAGCAAAATGTTGCTCACTTTAGTGTCTCGTTTTTCGAGTGTTCTTCAAAACCCAAAATCATCATCATAAAGTGAAGATATTATATTATTATACCGATTCTATATGTTAGAGTATTCGAGAGTAGTTTTATATTCATGTTTAATTAACGTTGTCGATCATCGTTGTACTCAACGTCCGAGCAAAAGAGTTTATAAATTCCCCTCTCCAATATTAACAACATGAATTTTTTTCCACTATGTAATAAAAAAGCATGAAGAACACACAAAATATGCAAAGAACTTTTCAAGGACAAGGGAGAAAAAACGGTAGAGAATATTTCATATTATATGCCTTTTCACCAAATTGGAAGCTTAAATTGGATTGCCGCAGATTCTCTTTTCGTAACTTCAACTTTTAAGTCTCAACTCAAGCTGAAAACAGAAACAAGAACAAAATATAAAGGCGGTATCCTAAGTAAGCATGAGAGTGACTAAACATGCTTATAAAGAAAAATGTACAAAACAAAATGTATATAAGTAGCTAAGTAGGTAGATATATTTAACAACATTTTACTTTTGAAAGGGAAGGAATTTTAACAGTTTTGTCATAAAAGAAAAATGCAATGCAATGACAATCTATACGTACGGTTATATGATTCGTTTCATATTCATGCGTTTTAAAGAAATAAAAAATGAATGAAATAAAAGTGGCTGCGATGTTGCGTAAAACCGTATAAATTCAATATTATATAGTTAGTAGTACATATGTGCATAACTTCCAGTTGTGAAAGTGGTATGTACAGTGGTATCACTGCATGCTAACAGAAAAGGAATGTGCACAACATGAGATTTAAAATATCAATTACTTTCACCATTCCTCGATTGAAAAAACTCGTTCGACCCGGTTCACTTGAAATATAATATATTATCTTTGTATGTAGATGTACTTAAGATAAATAATAATCATCATATTAAGTTTTTGTTTCATGTGTATTTTCCTCATTTAGTAAGAGTTTGTACTTTTACATTGCTATTTGATGGAACTACATACAACATATATATCTATGAAGCTATTTTCCAATTATTTTATGAATGCCTTTAAATTGTTCATTTTTCTGGGTAAATCTAATTAAATATAGAATACATCAAGCATTAATAATATCTTTCATTAGCATTAATAATAGCTTTCTCAGTTTCACGGATTGTGAAACTGAGAAATGTTCGCACAATTAATAATAAAACATATAATAATAGAATATTAAAACACTATCTTAAAATAGATTTCTTTAACGACATTTAAAAAAGTACTATTCGTCCAAATGGAACTTTTCGCCTAATTTCATATGTTGATTTAGCTACTTTCGTTATCAATTTACTTCAGCACAATTACATTTATATACGCTCACTATATTATTTCGTGATTCCATTTTGCCTTACAGTACCAGTGAGCATTTCTATCTGTTTCCATTCAATCTTGGCTATTCTGAAAGGGAATTCTTTCGAGTCTGCCAATTTCAGCTACGCTAACTCTTGAAACTGACAAGTCTGCAAACTTACAGCCAAGCAAATATTCTCTATACCATTCTATTATAAGTTGTATACATAGCTTCAACTATGCTTACTCATTATTATGCATAAATCTAAAGTGAATACATTATAACTTATAGATGTTATAACGTTTCAATCAATGCTTTCTCCACATCTGGAATCTCCAATATTGCTGTACATACATTTTCAGTGATTGATTAAAAGTTGTTAAATCTCCTTATGTTCATCAAGACTTTACACTTTATGCATGTGCATGTCGTGCCATGTGGAATAAAAAATGAAGCAAAACTGAAAATAAGTAAATATGTTCAAACTGTTTGATTCCTATGTGTCCGTTTGATCGCATGATATCTTCAAACCAAGCTTGATTTATATTGTATAAATAGCTCCATAACATTTTCCCAACATTGATCTTATCTTTGTTCTGTTGACGGTAAATCACTCTCTAGTAACCCTTTAAAAATAAATCCTCTGCTTCAAAGATTTCCTTTGAAGTAATATATTTTCTACTATGTTAAATTTCCATAATGCTGAATGCCGTGAATGCCATTTTTTGTGCCAAAAATACAAAGCTGACACACAATAACACGGTTACAAAGTTTGTTCATTTGCTAAAGAAAAAACTTTAAAAAATTACGGCAGCGAAAAGCCGACTTCAAGAGTATTATGAATACAAGTGTTTATGTAAGAGTTTCCCAACCTACTCACATTTTGCTGGTTTTCATTTGATTGTTAGTACTAGACTATTGCTGTTTAGTTTTACATTCACATGTTAGTATCTATTTAATATATGTGTGGTATATCTTATAATCTTATTTATTCCCAAAATACTCTTCAACATTAGACTGTCATTATTATGTCTGTAATCTTTTACTGACATATTGCTTCATTTCACCTGCTCGTTATTACCAAGCAATAATAGTAATATAGTTACTCTGCGAAAGCATTTGATGTAGATTATATGTGGATTATTATAAGTGTTTACCTATATACGTAGCACTGCTATGTATATACATACTTAAATGAAGAAATGCACTGTTGAGTTGTTACAATGATAAATGATTGCTGCTTTCTCCGTGTTTGTAAATTAAGCCATGTCTTTGGCCTCCATGGAAGTACTTCTAAGTGTACATACATAAGTGCCACTGGTATTATCATATATAGCACTAACTTGTGGTAAGTTGTGACGTTTTGCCTGATGATTGCATCAATATGTTAATGTCAGCACTATACATAAATATGTTCATATATTAAATGCAAGTAAGTAACCTAGAACTAGAACATGTCGAATTATTATTAGAGCATATGAATGGACAAAGTAAACTTGCTGACAATGCAATTAAGGAGACAGAATGATGCATAATAATATGAGATGGAATTGAGTGAAACTAATTGTTGTATATCATATCGGTAGATCACATTATTTGCACTATGTAACAAGATTCTAGATGTTACTAACTGACTTTCTACAACATTTACAGGGCACATAAAAGCATCATTAACAGCAAAACTATAATTAATTAGTTTACAGTTTGTCAGTGACAGTGAAAATAATAGGACGGGTATTACAACTTTCTTGCTGCCACTAATGGTTAAAGTGTTGTACCCTAAATGTGTGTATTATATGAAGGAAAGAGATGTGGGAGAATTTTGATATATACTACTTTACGTAATGCAATTATATTTATTTGCGGCACAGGAAGGTTAAGACATTACCAAATTACTTTATATTAAACTTTAAAAAATTAGCGAAATTTTGCTTGTTTAAAAAAAATGCGTCGAATTCAAATGTAGCATAATTGATTATATAATGTATAGTATACAACAAACAATCAAAATTGTGCGTGATATCCTCCATCGTGAGAAAAATGGAAAATACGAGCAGAATAATTTAATTGCATTACATTACCCTTCCGAGTCAATCGAATGGAGTTGATGAAGGTTCACTACAACACGTCCATTTTCGTCAATTTTGCCATGCATTGCGCAAATGTGAAAAAGTTGGACTTGTTGAAGTGAACATTCATCACCTCCATTTGTTTAACACATGAAGTACAAGATCGCAACGACTGCTACGTTCGAATGCTTTCCTTCGTGGATCCCCTTAAGAACCTGTATAAGTTGATACAACTTATAGTTTAGTTCCGCTGGTATACTATCATCGTGTATTTACTTGTTAACATTCCATAATATGTTGTTACACTGTTTTGATACAACAAAGTTTAGGTTTCTAAATGATAATATGTATGTTGTTGTATGTATGATTTTGATGAAGAATACAAGCCAACTATTTCTCATTCTCAACAAAAAACAAATTTAACTTGAAGCTGTGGAATTTGTTAACCTGCTTTTCTCGGACTTTGAGAAAACTATGTACCGTGTAAGCATACACAGTATAAACTAGACCAACTACTGTTAAAAGGTTACACGGCTGGCTCATGATTTACATTTCGCGCTTTTGTGCAGGATTAAACGAAGGAACGGTTTCCTACATGATACATATTTTAAGTATTATTATGCAGTGTATTTATGTTGGTTAAGTTTCAAGGGATTAGCCCCAGATAACTTGTTGAATTTCAAAACAATAACATATGAATTTCATGTTTACCGAATTCGTATGTTCAGGAAAACTTTTAATAAGAGCATCCCATCGATTCTTGTTTCGAAGAAATTGACCTTTTTGAGCTAACCCAATAAAAAAGGGCAACTCGTAAAACGTACATATGTAGGTTACACTAGTATTACATACTACAGTATACCATACCAAACATCTTCAAAAGGCGATGAATATTTTTGCCTCATTCGATTTATCGTTGAATTTTCAATTTTCGCCTAGCATGTTCCAAGTTTCTCTTACTCCCCTTCTTTAACCCTTTCTATCGTATAAATAACATTATATAGAAAAAAATGCTGAAAACCAATTTACAAGATAAACGATAAAACTTCGAAACTTGTGCTTCCAATTTTGTAACAAGTAGTATTTCTCTGAAAATAACGTTCCTTTCTTGACGTATAGGAAAACTTCATATACTTTCAATTACTTGTTCTGAATACCTACGTTTATTAAACCTTTTTAGAACGTATCCCAAGCGAATCTCAGACATTCATAAGTTGCAGAATCTTTATTGTTGTCACACAGTTGCAACAAGCGAGAGGATATATATGTACGCACAATGTGGTTGCTGAATACCTTTTCATAAACGTGCATTGTTAGCAGTGGTGATTAATTTCTCGCCTCTATCAAAGAAATTTCTCACCTTTTTGAATGATCATGAAACACTCTGAAAATGCAAGTAAAACACAATCTACGAATACAATTCTGTGTGTTCCTGAAATCAAAATTGTGTTTTCCTGTCATCGTCACACAACTTAAGCTAACAGTTGTCAAGCGAATCCTTTTCTTTTCAAGTACGTAACTACTATTCAACATTTAATAATGCATACTCTTAATTATCGCTCATTCCTCACTTCACTTTCCTTTGAANCAAGTACGTAACTGCTATTCAACATTTAATAATGCATACTCTTAATTATCGCTCATTCCTCACTTCACTTTCCTTTGAAATGGTTTTAACAAAAATAATAAGCACGTTTCTGAAAACAAGAAAACGTCCCTCAAGACATTCTTGAGATAAATTAGTGAATAGTACCCCTTTAGGTGTTCTTGTTTTTAGACCAATTTCATTTTACCCCAGTCAGTCTGGCATACAAGCAAAGTCAATTTCCCCTCTTTACTTTCTCCATGATATATGTATATAGCAAAATATAGTTTAAAATTTTTTTGTGGTGAATACTAGGCAGGTTCGGTTGGTTGTTGGCTGGTGCAGGAAATAAAAGAGAATTATATAACAATAGATAAAATTTATTACGTGTGTGCTCGTTACCGTCATCATCATCCTCATTTGCTGTACTGTTTTATAGCAGCATAGTCCCATCACTAGTTTTCTCCATGAGTCGATAATTTTTGGTTTGTTGTCCGTTATTGTGTGTCGTGTCCCACATGAAAATATCTTACATCTTCATCTCTTTTCTTTTTACTTTGTTTGTTCAAGGACAAGTTCAATTCCCTCGTTATAGTTTTGTTGTTACTTAGAAGAAAATGATTAGTACACTTCATGTGCTCGTAACATATATTTTCTAGGTTATTATTATTATTATTTTTTATTGTACTACCATACAAACTAACCACACAGAGGAATTCTATTAGTGCGGCAATAATAAATAGTAGTTTCATATATAACCCGTAACAGCCGGAGAAAATTTACGTTTTGCAACAAAGACACAAAATAAAATAAACCTAAGTATACATAGAGAAACTACATATATTATTATCTAATATGTACAAAAAGCCTTCTTATAGTCTGATCGCTGAGCAGTGCCAACCCAACCAAGAGAAAAGGAAAAACCACTTTTGTTGTGCTGTTTGATGGAGAAAACAAAGACGACGTTCTTTATAATTATTCCAGTAGCAGCGCCAGCAGAAGTATAACAATTTTCGCTCTGTCTCTCGTCTTACTTTTTAGTAGCCAACAGCAGTTTCCGAAAATATATTATTACCCACGCTTCTTCTTTTGTCTATGTAGTCTTGCAATTTATTATTTTCTATTTGCACTGGATTTTCTCTTTTTGCATTATTGCTTCACTCACATCTAAAAATGTATATGAGTATTACGTGTACAGTATGGACACATCCCTAGATAAGTCGTTTTGTTATATTGCAATCAAAACAGCAGAACAACAACAGCAGCAGCAGCGAGTGTTGCACAAACAAAATGGTAACGATGCTAGGAAAAGAGAGTGCCAAAACTGCCAAAAAGGAAACCTCTCGTACGTACCACGTTCCCTTTCATTTACTATACTGTGTACAAACTGGAGTTCCTGTTGAAACTGGAAAATATTCCATGCTCACTTTCCCTTTTTATATCAACCAACAACCATCTAAACTCAACACACAACATTGCATTTTGTCGCCCGTCCGTTTTTGTGAGCATCTTCTTCCTGCTTTTGCTTGTAGGCGCGATATATAGCGTAAAACCAGTTAAAGTTTCACAAGAATGAGAGTGAATGTGAGAGACTATGTGAGATGATGGAGGAGGATTTTTTTTGCACAATTTGATACTGCTTACTTTTGCTACAAGATTTCATCTTTCACTTTGGCACACCTACACATTACATAATATAGAAGCATGTATTTGTATTGGTCGGTCATAGTCAACAAACAATAAATCCATTAGTGCATATAGTGAAACCCGGCAGAGTTTGGCTCCTCTCAGCAGTAGGACTTCCTAAAGGGACTCACATGGTTCCTTTTGCTAAGTATTCCCTTGAAAATAGTAATACGTACACATCTTTATTTTATATGATGATGATGATAGCCAAAAACCGTACCTAAGCCTTTCTTCTGGCCACGGATAAAAATAAAATAAAATAGATTGTACACATTGCAAGGACTATGATTTTCAATTTGCATGTGAAAAGTATATATGTTGTATGTATTTACAGCTTACATACTCATATTATAATCTTTGTGTCACATTGAATTTTGCCAGCGAAAAGTTATTCCTTTCAAATAAATATATTCCAGAATCTACCTCCAACTTAGAAAGACAGCAAGAAATATGCAATGATAATAAAATGCCAGATTTCAATTACAGTTTCCGTTGAGTTCAAGCCCGTCTCAGCTCCGCCGCCCAAAATAGAGGGAATGTATAATAGCGCAAAAACCACTCCAGATGAAGTCAAATGATATACAATATATATATAAGGCCAAGTTTATGGTTGGAGGTTGAAGTATAATATTAAAGTACGTGTACGTACATTTTAAAATATCATGCATATTATATTAATAATATTGTCATCACATCATTATTATTCCCTTTCCGTTTTAAAATGAGCGCAGAGGGCCATGGTTGGTAATCCTCTCTGCTGCTTCTGAATTTCAGATCCGATGGTTTATGCAAAGTAAGGTACATGGGAAAAAAAGTGAGTGTGTCTTTGTGGGAATCGTCAGCAGGAATCTCCTGGGTTTTAAGTGCTAGCAACCAACCTGGTAGATTCCAACTTTCTTCTTTTGATGAGAGAATGAAAACACAAACAGTGAGCTTATACCTATCTCTGGTTCACATAACGCTTAGAAAGAAAGCAGCATTACGCTATTGTTGTCTGTGTATAACTCTTTATATTACATACAATGAATACATAATGATAACAATATGACGACAGAATAGTTGAATGGAGAAGGGGGCAAATGCGATGAAAGCTTCCGAGAAGAATAATAGAACCTGGAAGGGTAAAAAAAACGGGTGATGATGTGAATTTAACGGCGTAGAGTGCGGTGGCTACTAGCTTCTGGTGATGATGATGTTCATCATCATGATCTGGTGGTAGCATAACCTGGTGACTAAAATACAGGAGTGAAGTGTTTGTGTACATGTGCAAATTATGGGGAGATGTGTAGAGCCAGAAAAGGAAAAGTCTAACCCTAAAAGTTCGCCGTAGGATATATGCCATCATCATCATAAAAAAATACATTACATTATTATGCTTGCTCGGAGATCTTGTATATACTTTTGTTATTTTACTGGAGATGTATTTGGAACGGCTTATTATTATTTGCCTTCATTCTCCCCTGGAAGGCATGGTATGAATGAGGACGATGTATGTGCATATGTAATACAAAATATGCTCTTCTAAGAGATGAATGAGACGTCAGCATCTATAGCGGTAGCATGACAGGAGTGATCATGGTCACAGGAATCACGACTAGAACATGGCTTGGAAAAACCGTGTCATTCTTTGCGTAGCTAATACAGCGAGAGAGAGAGAGAGAGAGCATATGACCATTCAATATAACAGCATGAAAACCAAGTCTCCCCTTTCTGCGTAGTAAAATATAAAGCTTTCAGAGAGACTTTGAGAAAATCTTTAGAAGATCTTCTGTGAATATATAGTTGTTGTCTTTCCTTTCTCAACTACCTAATAAAGGTAAATGGTAAGTTAAGGAGAAAGTTGATGCTTGGTTTTTGACTTATTAAGTTATTTCTGCCCCTGTCTATGTCATAGAGGTGTCAATTGGCTCAAAGGTGTTTTTGCTTTAAGCTAAACAATATCGAAATTAGCTCAACATTCGGTACATAATGAAAATATCAAGATCCCTTTGATTATGCACATATTATGGTTCATGTACTTCCAACTTCAGATTTTTATTCTGTTCTGTTCCATATTATTCTCATTGGAGGCCATCTCTTTGCTAATTTGTTTGTATGTATACGAATATATATGCTCTTCTGGATGTACATAAATCAGACTACGATCAGATTTAATAATAAAAAGAGACATGGAAATGAATAAAGAGAAAATTACGGATTGGCTAATTAATTTTCTGATGTGTTTTACTTTCACTTTACACTGAAAACAAAAACTTATATGACCAAAAAGGCCTGTTGTTGACTTCAATACAACCAAAGTTAATTTAAATTAAATTGGTAAGTATGGGCAAATTGCCTAGGAGGCAAATCTCTGTGAAATATGGGTACGGACGGACAACCAATTATTGATGAAAAGAAAGTGCTACGTTTCACGTGCCGTTCATGTGTAAATGTATGTATTCACTTGGTTACTTGATTGCCTCCAGGTATTAAAGTTACGAAAGACTGCCTAAACCAGAAGATTTGCTGAACTTGTTATACGAACAGAACATAAAATATTACATACGTTCCAATGTAGGTTTCATCAATTATTGGAAACAGACTTGCCAGCAAACGAATAAAGTCCTTTTATTTTCAAACTGGTCACCCAATCCAGAAAAAAATGTAAGCATTATGGAGCAACTAGTACAATCGTGTTTACAATAGTATAATAACGTTGCCCTTGGATCAGCTATGCTATAACCTGGTGTTACGTTGTTTGCTTGGGTTCTACGAATTATGACAAAATGTGTTATTTTGTTTGGCGCTAATAATAACTCTGTTGACACCGACATTGAATTTGAATCGTGAACAAGCAATCCAATTACTTTGTGTCATATAGGCATTTGTGAAATGAAGCCAACTACAAACAATATTACGCCATGCAACGCTGGATTGAGTTGCCGTTTTGCTTCTCAACATGATATTCTGCGATGGGCAGATCCTTCACTCTGTTTGTGACATGTTGCATGCAGTACTAGCCACTACAATACAACCATATGCAATTACGAGACAAAGGAGTTCAGAAAAGGAGAAACAAGACAGAATGAAATGAGACAGAAACGGTACTCGTACTATTGACTATGTGATATTTTATTCTCTATAAAACAAATATTCACATGAATGCACGAAGGCTTGACTCCGTCTGCTAGAGCTACTGCTGTTTTTTAACCCTTACAACATTTTATACAATAAAAATATTGTAAAAAGTTGTGCTAAGAGTATGACATCCGAAGAAAGCAACAAATATAAAGAGAAAGTTTTGAAACCCAATTCAGTAGAAATCACTTCAAATATCTACTAACATTGTTGCACCTTTCGGTGACTTTTAACAAAATAGGGTCATTTTTCTGTAGGACGTTCTATAAGACTCTACAAATAGTCTACAAAAAGTCTAGTCTCCACCCGGACCAAGACCTCAGTTTTATTCTCGGATGTCGGGGTTTTTAAAAGGAAGTACTAAAAGATGTTGACAGTTATCACTTTTATATGTTAAGTTGGTGAAAGACCTGTCACAAAAGATGTGAGAAGCTTGACTGCAAGAGAAAATCACACATACGAAAGGGCGCATGGGTGCAGCAAAAATGTTCCAGTTCCTTTTTTTCTTATTTTCAGATGCAAAAACGACATAATGTTCGCCAGTTAAAACTTGAAAAGTCACATATAGTAGTCTTGATTCTTGAATTTATACATGCATCCATATTTTATTTATATACTGCTGTAGTAAAAGTACAAAATGGAAGGGTGAACAGTAACAATCATGCAACAACAAAAGCAAGACTATTTAATGACTTTGATATCTCTTATCCAGGTTTTTGTTTAGAAAATTAAGTGAAAAAACAAAACAAGGAGTGCTTTTCCAAAAACTAGATACATCAAAGGGCCAAGCAACTTAACCTACCATTTGAAATTAAAAATAGCGTCATGGACAGATATGAAACTAGTGAAAACTCACTCAACACAAGGTGGAGAGAAAGGATGGAAATGATGAAATGAGTTAGAAGAAAATGGCAGAACATTTTCTCAACTAAATGGGGTTTACTTTAAAGTCTCCAACTTCAATTTACACGTGGTATTTGCGTTTTGTAGTCATTATATATTTTTAAAGTACGCTTTGTTGTTGTTGTTAGAAGAAAGTTTACTAGTTTTGAGGGAAAGGATGATGTTAGCTTGTACATGCTTAGTTTACTAAATATTAATAAAAGCCATGATAAAAAAAATGTTGCCACCTCAGCAGAGGTGGTTTCAAATGAAAATTGTTGTTTTTATGTTAAGCGTATTCGTAAAAGAAGCCGAAACCAGATTAAAAACATTTCTAAACATCTCTGCTCATCATACTGACGGCGTAAGGTAATAGTAAAAACAAAACAAAAGTTAGTTTTACTAGTGTGTCGTCTTGCTTCTTGTTTTTCTGTCACTTTTAGAACTTTCTTCATTTCCTAAAAAATTATTTATAAAAAAAACTTTTCCTTGAAAATATACCTCATATATTAATTCTTATCTTGTGCAACCAAACTTTGGTTTTGTTCCTGTCATTTACTATTAAATACGTGCTACATAAGTTCAATTTTTAGTAAACAGCGGTAGGTTGGATGGAACCCTAATAACAACGTGTTAATTGAATATAAAAACAGCGACCAACTTTCTTGTTCTTTAATTACTAATTCATACATAGTTTGTGCCTCATGTTTTAAAAGTTTCATTATATTCGCCATGTTAAGTTTTACAAAAAACTAATAATGAAATAAAACATGATTTAACAAAAAAGTGGCATCCTTGCAACATTCTTTCAGTGTAATTTTCAGCTACATGCTAATACTTTGGCGTTGGAATTCATTTGCATCTTGTATGTGCTCATCAAAAACAGTTACAGCAAGTTATCAAATATACATCGAATGCTTTGTACTTTGTGGTTGCAGTTTACTTTATTATCTGATACCCATTTATATTTTATTATGGTTTAGTAATGATGACTGGAAGGAAGCCAAGTGGAGCGGTTTTGGCAAAATCTGTGTCTTTACACCGGTTAAAAAAATATTATTTGGTAGTAGTAGATTAACAATAAAAGTAGATTTTTGACGTTTCTGCAGTTTTCAAGATTTATTTTACTTGCTACATGAAAAATATTAATATGTTATATCAGACTGACGGATATAAATACAAAAAAAGACGAAACTACACTTCCTTCCATGAACAGACTTTCTCGAAATTGCAATCAAATTATGATAACGTTTGGTTTACTTTCACTTTACATCACTTTATCAAAACTTACCATACAGAGAAAAAGCTCACAAACTTTTGGCTTGTCGAATAATATTTTCATTACGGAAAGGCTACATTTACTTAGCCAACAGAAATGTATGCTTAAAGTTTGTCTTTTACAGCTTCCTATGGAATAGTTTAAAGACAAACTGCGTTCTCAACGTAATACATAATAATGGTATATAATGCAGCATATACAAACCTGACCTCGCATATCATATTACACTTATTTTATTATTTTTCTTTTTTATTTGATCGTTATATAAAATAGTTTTTTTTGCTTTGTTGAGCAATATAATTTTCTGGTTTTATGTATCATTGACATTATTGTAACAAAAATCAGTCCAACTCGAACTTTCACATTTTTATACAATGAGTGGATAGATAAGCACAACCAGAACGTGCGTTCGTGTCGTTCCGGCTGGAAAATTGTTTACCGATACTCTATTTTTATTATTCTTGTAATTTTTCTGCAATAAAAGGTTTGATGATGAATATGATGATGACTTGCAAGTTTCAACCTTACACAACAATCTTGTACTTGTATGGCTATTATAGTTACACCTCATTAAATTAGATAAAATCATAGTAACCTATTTGTTCTCAAAGCTTCAGTAACAAAAGTTTACCTTTTGTAGCTCATGCTTGTGGCAAAAAAC
>JAHZNC010002976.1:0-36031 GCA_027744095.1 Zhuqinia jingwanae
TAATAATACGACAACGTGCATGCTTTATTTTTTCTTCCTCCTCCACCACTACTACTACCCTTCGACCCCAAAGAAAGCTTAGGCAGTGCTTTTTACTTTCTAAATAAAATGCACTTTTCGATCGTATCGGGTAAGTAGTATTGAATGAATGCAGTTTTGTTATTTTTTCTCATTTTTCTTATTATTGTCATGCCAACATTTACTAATACCCTGTCTGTCTGTCTGTCTGTCTGACTTTTTTTTTGCTTGCTGATTCATTCATATACAATCGAATGTGCTACTACCCATGTTTCGGTTATGATGTAATTTATGTATATACATACGTAAATGTATGTAGGGAGAGGGAGAGTATAGTTCAATCTATTTTCCCCTCTCTTCTTTTCATGCTACTGCTGTAAATATTCCACTGCTACTATTACAACTACCATCATCCCTAAAAAAATGCACGTAAACCTATGCAACTCGGGGGGAAAACATTTTCTCCTTCTTTGAATTCTCTGATGAATTGCTGACAGAGTTGAGTGGGCAAATGAAGCGAAAGCCTTGCCAGAAGGCCAAGCCAACGGCAAGAGGGTTGATTGCTTTTTTTTCTCCCTCTCCCGAAGAGGAAATAAAAATGCGGCTACTACTACTCCACCAAAAAGAAGAAACTCGAGGTATATATAGGTATATTATATACAAAATATATAATAGTCACCACTACTACTGCACTGCCGCTATTAAGTATATCAGGAAAACATGGTGCATTACATCTAGTAGTACAAAACATAATAATAATAATAATAATAATAATGCTACACTGACTAGTAGTAATAATATCGGCGGTGGTGGTTCCGGCGATTCCAAGGGTTCGATAAGGAAATTACTACTACTACTGCTGCAAGTTGTTCCTGTTTGTTGTGTGATGTGATGGTGGTGGTGGTGGAATATATATCTATATCTGATGATGGTAGCACACAGCCAGCCAAGTCATGATGCATGAGCCAAACTTGTTTACTTTGGATTTGATTCCATCGTATCGGGGTATATACATAATAGATGCTTGCAGTAAAAAAAACATCAGCACGCAGAATATTACGCACAAAAACAAGAAAGAAAAAAGAAGAAAAAATCGGTGCGTTGCTGCAGCATGCATGGCAGTTGCTGTGGTGGATGGAGGAGTGGAGTCATAGGGAGAAGAGAGAGAAAAACATGTAGAAATATAACATTAAATATACATATACCTACGTATATTTGTACATATTACATGTTTACATTAGACAGAGAAAAGGTTTTTCTATTCTCTCCTCTCTCTCTCTTCTCTCTTGTTTTTCCCTGCCTTTTGAACATTAAACAACAAAAACAGCATAGATTACAAAAGCAGCAGCCACAACAAACAAAACTCTTCTGGATTTTTCATGAGAAAAGAAAAGTGAGTAAAATGGCTATAGTTGGTGGTGGTGGTGGTGGTGGTGGTGTGGTGGATATGGATATGGAGTCACGCATAATATTATACTGCATTGCATGCCAGACAACAAGAGAGAGAGAGAGAGAGGAGACGACGACACCACTACTCACACAACAGAGAACAGACAACAGAAAAGGACTCCTATTGAAGAGTTAGTCGTCTGTAAAGTAAATGTTGTTTTTGAAGTTGCTGAAATGGATGGATGTGATATGTGATGGTAAATGTAATTTAGCAAAAGAGTTTTTTGTTTGTTTGTTTGTTGGGAAGTTGGTAAATGTCTTGTGTGTGAGAAACGGGGAGTAAGCAAAGTGAAATTACCACTTTCTGATGCTCCTCTCTCCCTGATTTGATTTTATATATACCACACAGTTACACACCGAGTCAAGTCAGGGTAAAAAGACGTACAGCAGACATATCCGTGGAAACAGATAATAATGACGATGAGCAGAAGTACAGCAGCAGCAGAGGCAGCAGTTTCAAAAAAGTTTTTATATGAAGACAAGTGGGAAAAAAGGGAAACGTCAACATTCTCCTCACTTTTTTTTATACCTAATCCATTTCAAATAATGTGAATGTGTATGTGTGAGAATGCACCAAAATATATTGCTATTCTTGGCTGCCAAGTTCACTCACTCAGCAATCAGCAAAACCAAGCCAAGTCAAAGATTATTTTTTTCCAGCAGCAGCAGCAGTAAAAAAAAATAGTTTGTACAAATTCACGAACTTTGGTTGTTTTTTTTTACTTTATGACGATTATTAGAGTTGCTCAAGCAAGCAAACACAAACACACAACAAATCACATCCATACATACATACACATATTTCCCCATTTAAATGTGAACTGCCATTGCGAACCTCGCCTACACACACTGCACATTGCACACACAAATCACACATAAAAAAACAACTTGAACTTTTTTGTCTGTATAATCATGATCATGATCATGATCATCCCATTATTATGGACAGAAAAAAAACATCTACACACAACATTATACAAGTTGGCATTATCGTATTATTTCATTCACAAAACATAATCTAGAGAAAAATGTTGTGTCATACATGAGGAAACAGGGATTCACGGCTTAAAGGTCTTTTTCTCTCATCATCATCCCTTTTTTTATGTGAGATGCGTTTCCAGGCACATATTATTATACAACATATATAATAAGAGATAGATGTTACATATTATATATGTGTCTACATGCATTGAGACGGTGTGACATTTACGATGTTGCTGAAGCGATACGATAAGAATGATGTACAAGTCATCAGGATCATCATCGTCATGGCATGGCATGCCCCCTCATTCACCCTCTCTCCCTCTCTCTCTCTCCGCCGTGTTCTGCTGCTCTTGTATATCTTTTTTATCCAAAAATTGTAATCATAATAATAATACAAGGCATTTTTGTGCTTTTCCAGCAGAACCAGTTTTTTTGTTAGAAGGGAGGAGGAAGTTGTTGCTGCTGCTGTTGCTGATGCAGCAGAAGTAGTAATAGTTATGCAATCTCATGCCACACCAGATTATCTCTTTCATTTTGGATTGTGGATGACAAAGTGGTGTCACCAAGGCATTGTGCTTTTTAGAGATAATTATGTTTCGGTACAACTCTTCAAAAAAAAACATACAAAGCTGCTATTGAAGAGAACATCAAACATGAAATATGATTAGGTTTTGATGTGTGTACAGTGATAATGCTCCCTCCACTTCACTCCTCTGCTGGGTGGCTACTACTACAACTATACTACTGCTCACACCATAGTACCTGTTTCTCCCCTTCTTCCTCTCTCTCTCTCAAATCCAATTGAATTATGAAATGACAATGACCGTGAATCCAATCATTTTCTAAAATGTCAAACGCTTGTTATTATTACTATTGTCCTGTTGCACTGCTAATAATCAAAGCGGAAAAAAATAGAGGTAATAATAAAAAAAACAGCAAAATGGTTTTAAAATTTATTGCTAATTATTTTCTAATCATTTTCTAATCTTCTTCTGGTGCTGCTGGTATGATGTGTTCACCTGTTGACATGATAACACCACCACCACCACCTGTTCAATAAAACCTGTCAATGCGCTGCACTTCGCGTTGCGATGCGACGCGCACTCCCAAGAAAAAATTTCTTCAACTTCAACATTTATCGACACACAAAAAAAATTATGCAGGATAAGTTAACGGCAACAACATAGCAACCAACAACCCGAAGAATTAAAGGAAAATATGAATGCAGGTAAAATCTTACTTTATGAAAAAGTAGCACGTGTGCTGCTGTCGAGATTGTTATTATTATTATTTTTTTTTTGTGAATGCTAAATGCATACGCAATACGCATTACCATTTTATCATTTACGCACTGCGCAGCCGCTTACATACACACACACACCTTTTTTGGGAGACAGCCACGCACCACACCACACCGCGCAGGAGCGGTAACAACAACGCACCTTTCAAAACATCAAAATTGGTACACTTCAATAAATCCTTTTTGTTAAATCTTTGCCACAGTGTAATATCTCTGAACCAACTAACAATTACACAGAAAAGAAACATCAGGAACAACAATACACAAAATAAATTAGTGACAGGATATATATTTTTTTTTAAAGAGCGCACGTTTATGTTTAGCGCGAGTATTTATGATAGTTTTGGGATAACTAAGTATGTACATATGTTATGCGCGTTCATTCATTCACATATTTCTTGTCCCTAGCTTTTCACTTCCTTTTCACGTCCACTACCACCACCACCACCGTTAACCAAGGTGTGGAAAGACTGTAATTAGTTTTCATAAACAATAGTATGCTAACGACAAAAAAAAATAACATGGATCAAATAAATCCATTCACAAAAAAAAACGTTTCGCATACATAATTAAGTAACTTGACTTTTTTTGTTTGAAACAAAAGCTTAAAGTCACGTGATATATATTATTGGAGGGAAAAAAATGAATGAATGAATTTAAAAATTTAATACTACTACTTTTTTTTATTATTAATAAAAACAAAGTGGAAACTATGAACAAACGTTTAATTTTGTTTTTTTGTTCTCTTAATAGTAATTTTCAAATTGTCCCGTTTTTTATGTAAAAAAGGCGTGTATAACGCTGACTGCTACTGAAAAAATAATAATAATAATAATAACATTGTTGTATTTTTTTTATTGTTGTTGAAGTATAGCAATCTGTCATGAGTGTGTGGTGGTGTTATGAGGATGGTGTACCACCAATACGGCACATAATACTACCAACTAACCATAAAATCAAGGTGTAAAAACATGTTTTATTATTGACGAGTAGTAGAAGAAAAAAAAAAGTTGTAAAAAAATATGAGTGTGTTTGTGTATATATATTTTTAAATACAAATTAATGATAGGGTTGAAAAGCATTTGTCAATAAATTATTGCACGATGATAGAAAGAAATCACGCCAAAAATGAAAAAGGAAAAAAAAGAAGCCCGTGCGTTGTGTGAAGTAGCCAGCCAAAAGCTATATAAAGAGGTATTATGTAGTTTGTAATTACAGGTGTTGTATGCATCAAAACATATTAATTTTTAAAGCTTGAATAATAATAATAATAATAACAATAATAAAAACGCAAATTCACAAAGAAGTTATTGTTATTACTAAATTACACTACGTGATTTCTTTTGATGTGTTTTAACAACAACAAAAAACATATGATACGGGTATATTATTACTACGACTATGATTATTATACATGAGTTTAGCGTATAATGTATGATTAAATTGCTGCAAAAAAAATATATAATAAATATTGGCAATGATATACAGACGGACAGAAAATTTTTTTTAGAAATTAAATTTTTTTTGTTTACGCTTCCGATTTAAAATATGTATAAAAAAGGATAATAAACAATAGAGAGAACCAAACTATACCACAGCAATTATTATTATGCATGATGTTTTTTTGTGTGTTACTACTACACAATTACTTCTTTTTTTGCATATTTTTCTCATAAAATTGAATGAAGAAGGGAATTTATTTAATGTGCACAAAAATTGTTTTTTTTTTTTGCAGGCAATGTAAAATGGTATTATTATTGGATTAAAATGCTATAACATTTTTTTAGCAACTATATTACTATAATAGATCACTACATATTTTTCTTGTGAATGTGTTGTATGTATAAATATGAAGGAATGAAGTCAATGAATTCCTTTGTGGTTCTCGTAATTGTTTAAAAAAAACATAATACGTAAGTAAATATACAATTACATTACTACACCTCCGGTAACTCCTCCGACAGTATTTAATTTTTTTTGTTTCCTTTAATAGTAGTTCAATGAATTGAGCTGGTTTTTTTATTTACATTTTATATATGTTTTTTTTGTGCGTAAAAAAATATTATTCATTCCTTGTTTTAGTACCATTTACACAGCTCATAAATATTTATTGAGCACACATATAATAATGTAAAGTTTTCACATTTCATTGTAGTGTGCATACATCGTCATCATCAGGATCAGTTGTAGTAGCAGCAACAGGATCATTGATATTAATTGTCTGCTGATTTGATTAAAAATCAATAAGAATGTAAAAGAAACCCTTTAAGATAAAATAATTATCGTTTAGCGAAAGTTTATTGTACAGAAAAAAAGGGATAAAGGATTTACAAAATGTCAAAGAATGTGAAATGTGAGTCGTTGAATATGCAAGCCAAAAAAAATTATAGTTTTTTTTATGCGGCTACTATCAATTTAACTAAACCCATATCACAATCTTCTTGCAATAAATTCAACAACAAAGCTTCAAGACAAGACAAAAAAAAAACAAGAAGCAAACTGAAGCCGACAACCAACTTTCATAATTAATTATAAATGATAACCGTAATCGGAACACATGCTGTTAGCTGCTGCGGTTTTTTGATATCACCTCACACACAAAAAAAAATAAAATCTGTTACAACAACAGGAAAAAAAGAAAGAAAGAACAAAAACATGGCATTTGAATTTAAAGAGCATGTGTGTGTGTGTGATGGCATATTTTATGCTGGTCAGGTCAGCACAGCCAAGCCAGTGGTTTTGTCACTAAAAGACAGAACACCCCAGAAAAGAAATAAATTTACTAACAAATCACCATATCAACAACAACCATAACAACAGAGAACAGTGTGTACAAGCTCTTCTCTTTTGCATCTCAATGATTTTTTGACCTCGTATTTTTGTTTAGTCAACTTGAGTGAAACGTGCGCATCATCATTCTGGGAACACTTTTTGGCTTTGGCATATATACATTGGCCATTCAACATTTTTTTTTATTAAAAAAGAGTACTAATTAGAACCGCAGCCAAACAGGTACTTTTAAAAAGAAAATATGTATAAAATAAAGGCAGTAGTGCAAAAATGCTTTTGCTGAATGCCCTGCTGCTACTATTACTACTACTATCACCGTTTTCTTGTCTATTCCCCGTAAAAACACCACCACCAGTACCACTACCACACCATCAACACCACCACCAAAGTCTTGTTTTTTTTTTGATCCTCAAGTAATTTGCATATAATTATCATCATTTCAATGTAGCCGAAAAAATATATGTGACGCTTTGACTCACTTTATTGCTGGTCATGTGTGCGTGTATTTTTTAGTGACAATTGCATACACACACATAAAGTCATCCAAAATGAATTAAATACTTTTTTTTGGCTGCTACCTTTGCTACTGTGTTGTCACTGTCATTGTATTTTATTTTATATTATTATTTTATTTTTTTGCAATTGTATCGCATTGTTCTTTGAAATTTATGATATGCACATAAATTTATTGCGCTGCTTCTTCAAGCAGCCAAAACGGCTTTATTAGAGCACACACACTCTCATGACTCCTCTATGACTATGACACATAGCAGCAAATACCACCGGCATGCCACGCCATGCCATGCCACGCCATGCCATGCCACATTCTGAAACCAACCCTTAAGAACAATCACAATCACGTATTTATTCATCATATCATTATCATCATCATCATATCACATATGTATACTTAAGATGCTTTCTTTCTGCTTCTTCTTCTTCTTCTTCTTCTCCTTCTTCAAAAAAAAATATACAGTGAACTGCTGCTAATGCTGCCTCACGGCAAAGCCAAACGGTTTCTTATTTATTTTCTCTTCAACCAAAATGAAGAGATTAATCATGAGAGATAATATAGGTATCGCATATACTACAGCTACACATGCATACATACAGTATGAATGCAACAACGAAATGATCGTGACGCATTCTAAAGTGTGTGTTGTTATTATGACTATAGCTATATTGCAGACAAGATGATCATCTTATTTTTTTAAAGAAGTATTCAAAGAAAAAAAGCCGCTGCTTCTAAACTTCTTCTTACCCTTCTTCATCTTTTGAACAAGATAGAGAGAGAGAGAGAGAGAGACTCACAAATTCTACAATCAGACAGCCAGGTACCGCGAAAACGTGTAATATGTTTCCTGTTACTTCCGCCTTTTTTTCCTTTCCTCTCTCCCTCTTCACTCAATTTGCAGTTCCATTATATATATAGCATGTGTATATGATCATATACCGCTCCTCCTTTTTTTTAGCATCATTTGATAAAAAAATAATTTTTTGGCAAGCTTTCTACGTTGTATTTTTACCTCTTGCCATTATTATTATTATTATTATCCAGTTTCAAGTTTCAAGCTTCCATTCATCAGGAAATTTACTATGTTAGCTTGTATGTATGTATGTATGTGTGTGTGTGTGTGTGTGTGTGTGTGTGTGTGTGTGGCGTGTTGTATTGTGTGTAAGTATGCTGCTTTACACATCACTCATCTCTTATAAAAACACATAAATATTACATGCCTGTATGCATTTTATAACCAGTTTTTACCAAAAAAAATATACATAATATATTATTGGTATAAAAATAAAAAATTGTTTCAAGACTACACAAGGTCTAGGCTTTAGTAGTGCGTGTTATGATATGTTGCGTTACGTGTGCGGTGGCGGTGAATTGGTGATGGGTTTGGCTCTTGGTCTTTTTTAAAAAGTTTTTTTTATACTGATTTTCGATTTCGGAAGCAATAGTTATCTATTTACAAAAAAAAACTGAATCCAGGCAGGCGTATCATAATCATCATCATCATTAACGTATCATATAATACGATGAATAATAATAATCCCAATAATAACTGCATTAACTTTCATCTGCACAAAAAGCTAAGCTACCTACTCCTCCTTTAAAAAAAAGAATGAATAGAATAGCACGCCTTACATATTTTTTTTTCAACAGGAAAAAGAGAAGCAATAATGCAAGTTATGTAGTAGTAGTATAATAATAATAAAAAAAAGGTGTGTGTGGGGAAGTGGAAGTAAAGTATGCACGTTTAAGTTGGTAAACAGGTGAGTTCAGTGACCAGCAGGTGGTAATACTGTAATAGTAGTAGTTTACTAAACTCAAATTCAGATATTTCATGAGTTTCAGTGGCAAAATACCACAACAGTCCACACACACACACACACACATCCAAAAAGAATTATTGTGAATTACTAGCAATTATGCTATTACGTATGTATATAAAATGCATATTATGAGATGATGATGATGATAATAATAATAATAATAATGCAGGGAAAAAAACCGTGCAGAATGATATAAGATTTTATTTGTTATGTTGCATTGCATTGTGATGGCTATATGGTCGCTTATTATTATTCTTATTATTATGGTTACATGACAAAACTAAAGTGAGACGACGACGAAGACGTGGATGGAGACGGCAGGACCATTACAATTATTACAGTGGCTACTTGTTTAGAAAAAAGAAATAAGTGCATGTCATGTTTAAAAAATGTTTTTTTATACCTTCCATGACAACAAAACAGAGTATAAAAAAAAATTCTACCAGAAAAATTGGTGGTTGTTGTGTACATCTTCTTCTAGAAGAATAAGAGGCCTAAATTAGCGTAATTTCACTTTTTCGCTATGTGAACTGATTTCAAGTGAGTGTGAATGTTGGACTTTTGCAGTCAACTTTACTTGTTGTAACCACCATCATCATCATTATTATGATCATCATCATCATCATCATATCCTCTTTATTTTTCCGAGAAAAATCGGAATAAAAAACAAAACAAAAACATGCTGCTGCTTGCCCTGCTGCTGCTGTTGTTGAATAATCGCATCTCATAAATCAGATGGTGGTGTTGAGTATGGAACGGTGAAGACATCACTCACTACTTACAACTCATATAATATGTAAAAGTTATCCAAAAATATGATGATTCATTTTTTTCACAATTTTTTTTTTCTCATGAAAAGATAGGAATAGGAACAACTAGTCTCTCTCTCTCTGTACATAAGTATTTCCATGATGCCAATGATGATGATGATACTTGCAACATGATGTAAATGCACATTAAATTTAAGTACAAATACATAATATGGGATTTGAAGAACAATAATAAAAATATGAGAGAGAGAGAAATGCACATAATTTTATTATTACTATTTTTAACGACTGTTCTTACACAAACACCATTAAACTATTACATACTACCACCACGACTATTAAGTATTTAAAGTGAAAAGTGTAACTGTGAGTGACTCTGCTGGTGATGTTGAGGGTGTGTAACGACAGTAGCAGCTTAACTTTTTATTTCTTTGTTTTTTTTAAATGTAAAGCTTATTTCATCTCTCATATCTCTTATAACAGCACACAAGACACAATCATTTTGTCGTCTGTTAACCTTATCGCCATTCTACGTCATTGTGAAATATGAGCCCCAACATCATCATGGTCGTCATACGATATTGATGGACTTGTGACGTGAATGTGGCTGTGCATGTATGTGTGGAATGTGGACACAGACAACAAAGAAGAAGGAAAAAATAATAATAATACATTGTGGGAACTGCAGAGTAAATAGAAAGAGAGAGAGAGAGAGAGAGAGGTGCCTATGTACTTAACTACTGGTGCAGAACTTCAATAACTACCCGAAGAGTTGAGTGTCTTTATGTAGCAATTAGATATTTCTATTATCTAAATGTCAACGGCATTTAACTACAATAATCATAAATAAGCATGGTTGAGTATCAAATTTCTAGACAATGCAAAGTTGAGTGAGCTTGTTCGTGAGTGTATCGGATTGCTGTTTAAGTCAACTCTAAAGTTTTAGCAAAAATTTAGTACTTGCCATTTTACTGATTTATTTTTTTTAAAGAGAGAGTTTTATGAAATGAGTATTTAACTATGGCATGAAACAGCAGCAGCAGAAGCAGCAATGATGATGATGATGATGATGATGATGAAAATGAGCATGAATAGGTACTTATAATAAACACCAGTACCACCACCACCATTTAATTTTTGACTACTGTTTTCAACATACTTAAATGTACAATTAGTGGGATGATAGCAATGTAAAGAAAATTCCACACACACTAACAACAACAAGAACAACAACCAAGTACAACAATAACATGGCAATTGACTAGTAATTTACACTAATCTACTAAAAACATTAGTCATCTAGCAAAATGTGTAGGCATGAAGCTTTTTTTTGTTTTTTTTTTCTCAGGTAGTCAATGTACCTTTCTCTATTTAGCAAAATGAACAAAAAAAACCAAAAACAATAAAAAACATATTTTTAGGGGAAGTGAAGGAAGTGTGGCAAGTGAGGATGCTGCTAATAATGATAAATAATAATAAGCAGGCTTGTGCATTTATTTTACACTACTCAACACACACAACCAGCTCTAAAATGGAAGTGACCAATTTAGCCAAGATATTAAAAAATACATACATATGTATGTATATATGATTATTATTTTCCTTCTGTCAATTTGCAGAAAGAATTGAATTGAGTTTTCTCCTTGTTAACAATGTAATGTTATTCATTATTACAGATACTGATTGATTGACTGAAATAAGACATGACTCTGAGCGTGGCTGGTAATAATAATAATAACGAGCAGGATGACTACTCTAAAAATAAAATCATGAAGATCATCATCATGATCGTTAATGATTGAAAAAAAAATATATATATATGTACCTACACCGCATTTTTTTTTTTGAATCATTGACATGTTTAAGTACATATCAGTTTCAGAAGAATGTGCCCTGCCTGCCTACATAACAGTCTGACAAGGTAGAATAGAGAAGAAGTGACGTTCTTTGTGATGATGATGATGATGATATGATATGCTTTTTTAAATGAACTACTTCGCGAAATAAGCATAGAAATGTATATTTTTTTTGGATTTTCCGACGACGACGACGACTTGGACTCGGCATGCACTGCAACTGTTCAATTTGCATTTGAAACATTTTTTTTTTTTTTGAAAAGTTGTTGAAAACGGTGTCATTCATGGAGGGATCAGCCATAAAGATGTCAAATTAAGACGTTTACTTCAGGAAAAAAATTGTTGAACAAAGTTCACCAAGAGAGAGAGAGAGAGAGAGAAGAGAAGTAAGTAGTAAGTATGGTAAACTTTAAAAAAAAATATTTAAAAATTTGACACAGACTCAAGGAGAGAGGGAGAGACTCAAAAGCTTAACAACAGCAACTAGTTCAAACGCTTCAATCATATTTTTCAGTCAGAGAGAGAGAGAGAGAGCCTCAGGCCATGACGAAAGGGATGCATGCAGAGAGCACACAGAGAGCAAGATAGGATATGTGCATAATAAATGCATTTATGCATGATAAAGCACATCACAAGTTGATAACCACCACAACCGCCATCATTGTCGTCATTGCTTTCTTCTTCTTCTTCTATCTTCTTCTCTGCATTCCGAATTCACTTTTAATCATTCCATTGTAACAAAGCATGCAAAAACCCTTTAATCCGTAGTTGTGTAAATAATTATGTTTCCTTTTCTTACAAAAATGGATTTTAAAAAAATCATTTTTTTTGTTGGAAATGGTCGCTACTCATTGTTCATTTGATTATTAACAATGCCATGATGAAAATCCTGTCTGAGTTGACTTGTTATGCTCGGTTCAAATCATGTTTCACATATTAACTTGCGCTAATAATGTGTACCATGATTAATGACCCAATGAATAATATGTGTGTTCCTGTTAGCACTACGCTCACATAAATCAACGATGAGAGAAGTGGAGGATGGGATGGACTTGGCTTGATGACGATCATGAGCATGATTTGATGGTAAATTTTCTCCTCTTAAAGTGTGTCCCTTTCCTCCTCCCCTCAGTAACCTCCTCCTCTCCTCGTACTCATCATCATCATCATCATCATCATAATCCTTATAGCTTATATGACCATATAAAAATTTCATGGTAAAAAGTTGAAAATTCATATATATTTTTTTTTGCAAAAAAACATAGATTTCATTTGAGAAAAATGAAGTTAACTAACAGTTTGGTTGTTTTCAATTTTTTCGATTGCCCGACCAACCAACCAAAAAACTCTTCAATTCTCCACTTGCGCCGGTGTACAATATATTTTTTGTTATAATATGTTTTTTTCAATATTAGCACGTAGACTACTTCATTGTTTAATGCTAGTCTTTATTATTTTAGTTCTATTATTATTATAGATTGGATGAAAGAATATAAAAAATATATATAAAATAATATGAATGTTGATTTGATTTTCAAGGTACATAGTTGCCTATGCGCTCAAGTCAAGTAAGTCAAGTTGATAGTCTCATCATCATCATCACCATCATAGTCACACAATATTTATATATTATTATATTGCATTAATGGCACTAATTTTTTTATTCTTCTACTTGTACCGCTGCTTCTGTTGCAAAACGTTCTATTTCTGTGAAATTTAATTGATTTCTCACGCTTCAGGTTTATTCTTCAGGTAATAGCCGAGTAAAAAGAAGAAGAAGAAAAAAAATACGTCTTCTTCTTCTTCTTATTCTGCTATACCAAAAAATCAAATGCAAAATAAATGATTTCTCTTTTTTTTCTAGCTCTGTGATGTGATGTGAACTTTTAATACACTTAAACCATTAAATAAAAGTTGAGGGCAGCAGCAGCAGAGAGAATTTTTTTTTGGTAAAATAGTAAAAAAAAAAGTAAAAAAAAAATTAGGAACACCCACAAGAACAAAGTCAAGTGAAGTCGCATTCAAAAGAAAAGACAAAAGAGAGAGGATACTCTACACACATCCATCTGGTTCACTGACTAATTGCAGATGACTTGAGAGAGAGACTTGACTGTGTGAGAATGGAACTGATCAATAAAATGAAAAGTTGAAGGAAACACAAAATAGCATTAATGATCATGATGAACTCTCTTTAGTTTTCAACAAGTATTCTTCTTCGTTTCTTTTGCATTCATTTCCTTACACATTTTTGTGTTATTTTAAAGGTGAATGGAAGATGATGATGATGATAATGCTGCTCATACAGATATTGATGATGATGATGATGATGGTGAGATTAGAGATGAAAGTTAATAACAGAAAATTGTATTTTTGTGACCAGAAGAGACGAAAAGACCACATCATTCTTTTTTTTTCTTTTTTTTTCAGTAAAATAGTCTTTCCAAAATATTTATGTTAAAAAAATCTTCATCTTTTTTTGAGAGAATAATACGGTTTTTGATATGTATGTCTCTCTCTCTCTCGTTACTTAGCAGTAGTGAGTGAGATTCCCTAGGGACATTTAAACCTTCGGCTTACTCATTTCATCCAATTATACAAAAAAATAGTATAAAGTTGGATGTGATGACTGCGAGAAAGATACAGAGAATCCCCTGAAAATAATCTGAAAGGACACGTTTTCTTGTACCAGCAGCAGCAGCAGCAGCAGCAACGGCAGCATAACATTTAACATTCAGACAGGTAGGAAGTTTCACATATTTTATGGTTATTATTGAGCTACGATGACTTTTGCTGAGGATGACGAGGAAATCTGTATCAATTTTCATGGGAAGTCGTGCATTTCATCCAACTTTATAAGCATCCACATCCACCACCATCATACATCCTCCGCTGAGGCGAGTGCAGTGGCACAAAGAATAATATATTTAAAATAAAAAATGTACACACCTGTCCGCACAGGTAACATAACAGCAGCAGCGGCAGCAAAAACGACAACTCTGAAGAAGAAGCAGATGAATGCTGTACATTTTTTTTTTCTGTAGGCATGCAATCTACTACCAATATCCCTTTTGATTTGAAATCATATAGGCTATTAGGCACACAATAGAGCAACGTGCTGTTCACACCTGTCTTCTCTCTCACTGCTTGCCTTTTCTTTCTATTTTTTTAACATCATGTTTTCTAATCAAAGTGGTATGATTGAATGGTATTGATGATAAGTGCATGGGTATCTATCTATCAGCACAACAGTCTCAGCCAACAACAATCAAAACGTTTGTTCCTTGATTTAAAAGATATGATGATGAGGATGATCAGGTGAAAAAATATGAGGCTCACGAAGAAGAAGAAGAAGAAGTAGAAGAATATAAGCTGAGGCTACTTTTGACTTGAGCAGAGACTTAGCTCTCGGTACGTGTATCAGATTAATAGGTAAGTTGTTGTATAAAAAAATGCACAGACAATGCTTTTTATTTTAAGGTACATATTTTTTTTGCTGCTGCATGTTTTCTTGTCATTTCTCCTGTCATTAAACCCATTCGTTCCTTATGCACTTTGTGTCGTGTAACTTGTAATTTTTTTTTTAGATTGGTGAAGGGTTAAAAAAAGCAGTAATAGTAGTAGTGAAGTGAAGGGGCATTATATGGTTTGGATTGCACAAAAAAAAGTGTATAAGTTTCAATTTCACACACAAAAAAAGAAGAGTTTTCTTCTTTAAACCAAACCGTACTTAAACTTTAATTTTTTTTGCTGCTGCTGCTGTTGTACAAGTGTGTACTGTACATTAACTCTCTGCTTGGATTACCACAAATTTTTACAGTGTATATATATGACATGGCAAAAGTCAAGTACTACTTTGCAATCTTAATTATGATAATAATAATAATAATAATAATAATAAATTATTATGAAATTTGATACTAGCTTTTTGCTGTTGCGCTCGTGTGTGTGTAAGAATGCGTGTCTCATTAAGACAATGAGAGAGACTCTCCTCTCTATCCTCTTGCTTGTCCATGATGCTCTACTGATGCTGCTGCTGCCCTTTCACGAATTTCTTGGTAAAAAATAAATAAATATTGTCATGATGAATGAAATTGTAGTAGAATCTCTGCAAAAATTATGTGGTACATGATCATTATCTTGAGGTGGTAGAGGAAGGAGGAGAAGGAGGAGGAAGCCCACTTTACAAAAAAAAATCCACCACACTGAGATTCTTAATGATTGTGTCAGCTACCGTAAACCAGCCAGCATCATCGAGTGAAAATTAAAGCATTTTTTTCGTCTTCAAAGAATTTTGACAACTTTTTAAAAAACGAAGGGAAATATGCCAAGCTAAAAACCATATGGTTGGTGTTGCCGTTGTCATGCCACTAATGCCGTGATGATGATCATCATCATCCCAAGTCCCAATCATAAATTTTGCTCTGCTGTTTTTTTATATATATTTTTTTTGCGCTGCAATGCTAATCTGATGCTATGCTACATAATTACAAAATCTGCATGTTTCCTCATTCTGTGCATCATGCGCTCCTCTCTCTCTCTCTCAGATTTTGTGCTCGGTGCTCGACAAATAATAATAATAATGATAATAGGCATCAACCGGTATCATCTGTGATGCTGTTGCTGCTGATCTCCTCTCTCTCTCTCAAGCTAATAAACTGAATTACAAGAGAATGCATTCAAAAGTCACCCCCCAAAGGGAACGTTGCGCATTGTTTGATACAAACTCGCACACACACACACACACACATAAAATTTATAATATTTTTTTATGCGATTAATGTATTCAGAAAAAAAAATCAGATGAGAAGGAAGTACAGTTTGTTCGTGTTCATGATCATCGTCATCTTGGTGAAATTTTATATGAAAAAAAAATATATAACAACATTACTTTTACAATTCGCAATTTTACTCTCCTCCTCGGTCCAATTTGCTGCTAAGAGAAGGACGACTAATTGATGAAGACATGTTGGCAAAGTACACGTCAAATAAATTAGTGGAAGAAATCGGACCACAGGCAAGAATGAAAGCTTATATTCTCACGAATAAATTTTGTAAAGAAAAATAAGTGCATGTAGGTATATATATTTCAAAGAAAATGAAACATGAAGACGATGATGTCCTCGTCTTACGTGCAAAAACTTTAATTTCATTGTGTATATTGTACTGTCACATGAATATATCATCAATGATGTACATAGGTAATCTTATATTATCTATTTTTTTCATGTTTGATGATGAATGTGGTTTAATGTGAGGAGGAGACACAAAGATGGATAGATACAAAGTATTAAAAAAAATAATATATATATATATTTATATATACTATACAAACTGATTGACTGGCTTGATTACTACTACCCGACTCGACGACTACCACAACTTGAACAAGTGTAAAACTGGCTGATGTATGTATTTATGTATGTATGTATTCATGTAGTCAAGTCAACTCAAGTCATCAAAAAACCGCCGCCGTCATCAGGTGACAAAATAAGTGTTGGATACCGTTACAAACAATATATATTATTTTCCATCTCTCTCCCACTCACAGTCTGACGCTATATGATGATCATCATCAAAATGACAAAGATGATCATGATGATAGCAAAAAAAAGGATATAATATTATAAAAAATAAAATTCGTTGCGAAAATTTATTTTTCTCAGATTTTTTTTTTCACAGGTAGCTCGACGACACATACTCAGTTTGTCTCCCTGTTCATGTTCTTCTCCTGTTACTTGGCTTCTGTTCTTGTTGTTGTGGTGGGGTGATTTGGAAATTAGGGTAGCCTACTTTGTCGTTACAAACACACACACCATATTATACACATTTATTTTTTGTTCATAGAATAATAAATATTAGCCACTCACGACTAAAAATGACTCAAAAGAATTAAAATGAGAATCCCAGAAAAAAAACTGCCTAACTAACTACCTGAGTAAAAAAAACATGTGATGTGATTCATCATCAATGGCAATATCTTGAAGAAAAATAAGAAGAAAACTCCAAAGGGGACGTGAGTGTTCATATGTATGTGTGAGAAAACATCTGTATCCAAAGCATTTTTTTCCCTTCAAAATGTTAACAGACATAAGAAGCTTGAGAATTGCAATCAAAACTCTCAGAAATAATGTATAGTACTCTCATGATGATCATTATCCGCTTTGCTTTTATATATTCTTATATTTTTTTATTTACAGAAAAAAAATCTACAACAACGGCAACGGCGGTAGTAGTAGTAGTGGTAGTAGTTGTTGTTGTTGTTGTTGTTGTAGTAGTGGTATTAGTAGCACAAGAAGAACAAGTGCATCAAGAAGAAAGAGAAGGAAAACCACAAAACCTAAATACAACAAAAGGAAAAAGAGATCTGACGATGAGGACGACGACGACGATGCGCTGCATCTAATCTGTACACGCAAATTTGTAAAAGTGCATCGAGAAAAAGAAGATGATGATAATAATAATAATGATGATGATGATGATGATGATGAGCATGATAATTTTTGCCAGTTAACTGACTTGACTGAAAAGCTGTCAACTGTCTTATTAGTTTTCTACCAAGAGGCTAAGTAAGTGGAAGACGTGGGGACGTTAATTATTATTGCTACAACGGCAGCAAAACAAAAAAACAAATTGGACTTACTTTTCAAATCAGATCAGATCAGTTGACGGTATCATAAAGGTACTTATTTTCCTATCATCCCCCCATATTTCATTGCATTACTATACATAAACGATATTGATATTGTGCGATTATTACAAACAAAAAACCTATATTACTATTTTTTGCATCTCCTTTTCTGTTTTTTTTAAATGTGTATGCTTCAAAAGTGTTAGATGCTGTTTTTTTTTGAGGGAGTAAAAGTGTCAAATCCTGTTAGAAACACACACAAGACAGGCAGCAGCGGTTACCCTTGAAAATATTTCAAATGCAGCGCAACGAAACGACGAAGCGCAGAGCGATTTCAAATGAATAAAAAAAATGCAGCTGCTTATTATTATTATATTTTTTTCTGCTTATTTTTGTAGCAGTTAGTCCCAAGTCAAGCTGGTGCGGGTGTGGTTAACCCTAGCCTCAGTCGAGCAGATTGAGTTTTTTTTTTGTTTTGTTACAGCAGTAGTGTTCGACACAAGAAAACAGAAACAAAAAATAATAATAATGAAACAAGGACGACGAAGAGATGGGGTTTTAGGGAGGAGGAAGGGAAGATACAGAGATGCATTTAAGGTACATAGAATTAAAGAGAAACGGAGAGAGTTTTAAACTAGAAACGCTTAAAGCTTTTAACTCGAAGCGTGATCGTCATTATTTCTATTATTTCTGCTACCTATACATAATATGTACCTAATATATCTAATGTATATACTAGATTTTTTTTAATGGTTTAAGGATATAAACAAAAAATTTATAGTTTTTTTGTGTTTGTTATTATTATGTCATTTCGATAAAATTTGGTATAAATGCTTAAGCATTTGAGTTAATGATGGTGTGGATTTTTACCCTAATTGTTTAATACATACTACTATAAACATAACACTGCGTTGCATTGTATGAAAAAATACACAAACAACCAAACCCAGAAAATTTAAAAAAAAATATCATAATCAGCCTTGTCGATCAGATCACCAAGCCCCATACGTGTACATTTCAAAACGAAGCATGTGTATTATTATTATATTGCATGCAACAATTTTAGACATTTTTTTCAGGAGGGAATAAGATGGATGTTTGGATTGGGTTAATTTTTATTCCAAGTCAAATAAAGCATGATTTAAAAAAAAAAAAAAAAGTAAGTAAATAAATAAGACTTGGAATCATAAAAAAATATGTTATGATGTTCTGTGGCTTTTTGGTGGTGTGATCATATTAATGTGAAGGATATCACTGACTAAACATTTTTTACAATCGCCTTGATTGTTACTTTGGTGCTCCATCATCATCATCATCATCATCAAAAAAAAAAAAATTTATTTAAAAAACGTGTTGAAACCAAAGTTTCTCGAATGATCTAAAAGATATATTGCCTGCGACGTAATAACATCTCACAAAAACAAAATAATATGTATATATGCACTTCTATTATAGTATAGCACCACCACCGCAGTTACATATAAACATATAATATTTTTTTTAGCAACCACCAAGAAAATGTCAGTAGATGAAATAACAACCTACCAACCATATATATGTATTTTTTGTACTCTCCTGGTGTTTCCTCTTCTTCTTCTCCTTGTTCTTCTCCACCTTCTTCTGAGATTGCTTATTGTGGTTCCAGAGAGTACAATTTTGAATGCCAAATGGCACATTATGTGGTTATTTTTTTTTTGAGCGGACCTTTAAACTGATTGTGACTTGACTCACATCATCTCATATTATAAATATAGACGGAGTAGTACGAAGCAGTAGTAGTAGTAGTAGCGGACTTTCTTCAGAGCAGAAAATTCAAGGAAATCACGTCTCTTCTTGTGGAAGAGAATATTGTCTGAACAAAAAAAGGTACTTTTATGACGACAGAGGAACAACGAAGCAGCTAGAAAAATAATAATAATAGTAATAATAATGATGATGATAAGTTCAACTAGTACGGCTTCCCTTGGGAAACTCATCGTGCATGAAGATTATAATATTATATTATTATTATTATTATTATTATGCAGAAGTACAAGAGCAAAAGAAGCATTCAATGACTTCTTTGTGTGACGACGATGCCTCTGTTCTGTTTCTGTAGCAGTACAGTGCATGACATGCACTGCATATATGTACGACAAAACGTTGAATAATGTCATTCATTTTGTTACATTGTTTTGTATGTAATGTACTGCATGCACAATACTTACTCACATATCTATTGTATTCATTTAGAAACCGGTAGTGTCGTGGTGTTGTTTGTTGGTGACATTTGATTATAATAATAATAATAATATTCATCATCCCGTTTGCGTCAAAGTCAGAGAGAATCTTTATGATTTCATTAAAATAATCGGGAATTCAGATCAAGTCAGAGCTCCTGTGCTTACACTGCACTGCTGTGCATAACTGATTATTACAATTATTATTATTATTACTACTTTTGACATGTGTCTTAATGTAAATCGGAAGTTGAAAAGCGCAGCGTGAATATGAAACTAAAATGCAAGTGATAAGATGCAAGTTATATGCAATTTCTAAAAAATAAAATATTGTGTATATATTTTTTGTACTTCTAAATTTTAACATCAAATAATAATATGCAATATGAATAGGATCTGATTTTGATGCACTTTTTTTGTAGCTTAAAAATAATTATTGTATAAAAAAAAGAATAATAAAATCATGAAAAGGAAGAAAGAAATAAAAAAAATAAAAGTAAAATATCAGGAACTTAATTAAATGTTTTGGTTACTGACCTTTTCTTTCCGCATCCGACCTTGTCGAGCTCAACATGACGGTAGGAAGCATAGGTGGCCATTTTTAATTTCTTGGTCGGCTTCTGCTTTTACTGATCCTCCTGTTAGTAGTATTATTATTGTTATTATTATGAATGAAGTTGAGAAGTGGTAGTAGTATATATTTCAAAGTTGCTATTTTATTTTTTATTTTTTCTTCTTCAAGTCTTCACGCTTGTTTGATTCCCCTTTTTATATATTACCTTTTATAATTCACTCGAACAACAACAGAAGAAAAGTTGATTTGATGATGAGTTACAGTTACTATTGTTGTTATTTACTTTTTTTTATTATTCAACGTTACTCTTTATTACGAAAATAAAATAATTCACAAAATTTTGCCTTGTAATATTTGACAATATTATTTACTTTTACTTTGTAAAAAAAATAAGCTGAATATATCTCGCTGCACAACTCGAGAGAAAAAGTCGAGAGAAAAAAAAATGCCAAGGAAGGAAGTAATTTCAAGTGTATATATTTTTTCTATTTGTTCTTCTCTTCTTCTTCTTCTTCTCGTTTCTGTTCCAAAATAACTCGGAATGTCAAAAGAAAAACGGGCGAGAGGGTTGGAGTAAAAAATTTGAAGCTTCTTCT
This sequence comes from Zhuqinia jingwanae, assembly GCA_027744095.1. Lineage (NCBI taxonomy): Eukaryota > Metazoa > Arthropoda > Collembola > Entomobryomorpha > Paronellidae > Zhuqinia > Zhuqinia jingwanae. The sequence continues at coordinate 21,519 of JAHZNC010002976.1, forward strand.
TGTCCCTTCTTTTAAAAATAACTATTTTTGTGTTTTGCTTCCGAACTCGGTACTAAAGAAAAGTACGTTTTTACGCAATTCTCCGTGGCAGTAGTGCGTTTGTGTGTGAGTGTGTGTATGAGACGTGTGATGTGATGACTAAGAGACGATGTTGCAATGTTGCGGCTCAACTCGTGTGTTTCTCTCTCTCTCTACTTATATTGCTATATAATTGTCAACTTTGTGTGTTGTGCAAGGGGAAAAAAATAGGAACAAGCCGGCTCGTTGTTGTCTACTGCTGCTGTTTGTCTGATTGTGAGTAAAAATTACAACTTGCTTTTTCTTCTTTTTCTTCTGCTCTTGTTGTGTTTCGTTCAACTGAAGTGAAAATGTGGAACTGAGGGTGGCTGGCTTTGGTAGTGCAGGTATTATACCAAAATTCTCTCTCTCTCTGTCTCTCTTTCTGTCTGTGAGAATCGAGAAGTAAAAAAAATCATCATCATCATCATCTGCATTATGTTCATACATATATCATCATGCAATATATTATACCATTTTTGTGTATATATGGTAGTATTTTACTACAACTACCTTGTAGAGTAATAAATATATATATACATACATATATATCAATGTAAGTAGTAGTAAAACTGTAGTACTAGTAGTAGAGAGAGAGGTGGAAGCAACTGTTTCTGTGGTGGTGGTGGTGGTGGTGCAATGATGAAACACGCTTTTGCTTAGGACGAGGAGGACGGATGTACTTTACTTAGTTTACTCTGCACACACCATCACACATTGCACACACAACAGGAGCAGCAGCTAACCTTAAAGCTTAACATACTATTTTACCCATACCCTATGCCTTTATCCCCATTCTTCCCCAGTCGTCAGTTTTTAGATAGGTAGCAGCAGCAGCAACAGTAACAGCAGCAGCAGCAGAGGAACATCACAAGTCTCTTTCATCTTTCTAGAATGAAATCGAGTCAGTATTCAGTATAGAAGAACAACAACGTCAGTAGTCAAAGTGATATGATATGAATGAGCGGTGTGTGCACAGTGCACACTATGAAACGAAACATCACATCACAAAAACCCCTGCTGCCGACTGCGACTTGACTACGAAGATACTACGATCCCTTTTTTTATTAAAAAATATATATAATATATGTTATTGTTGTTGCATTGAGCAGCAGTCAAGTCAGCATACATACGTGAGACGTACATCATTTTTTTTTGTATATTATCATGCATGATGAGAAAACCGCACGTTTAAAGGGTTTAAAAAAAGTACTCTACTATTTAATACAATTACTAGTACTAATACCACTTTTTTAATAATGAACACTACCATTATCAAATTTAAAGTAAGATGAGAGTAGTTAGTACAAGTATTATTATTATTTTATTGAGCAGTACTCTTTTAGCAGTTAACTTGGTTAGTTTAGTATATTGAGTTTTGCTTTAAAAAAATATATAAATATTCGCTGTTTTCTGTAGTTTTTTTTTGTAAGGTTGACTCTCTGTCGGTGTATCAAACTCTCTCTGTTGTTACTTGCTTTAAAAATTTTGTTGAAGAAGAAAGGAGGAAGAAAAAAAACTTTCATTGTATTAATTTTTTTCTTTTTTTTTCTCTTCGCCGATATGATTTAAAGAAGGACTGATAAAAAAGACAAACAAGAAGTGCATTTGCATTTTGCATTTTTTTACATGCATATTTATGTTTTTTTTTTTGGGGGGGGGGGGTGCTTTACATAAAAATCATCAATTCAATTCAGGATGTAAAGTGCTCTTACAAGACACGAAAAAAGAAGATGAAGATGAGAAAGAAACGAGGATCCCCGTCATCATTATCGTTAAAAAAATGCATGCAAGATTAAAGATTGAAAAAAATGCAACAAGGCACCCGTTGTTGTTGTTGACGACGTCGTGGTGGTGGTGGTGGTATGGTGATTAACATCTTTCGCAGGAGAGGAGGAGGAGGAGGAGATGCAGACGACGAGAGGACATTCTACATTGGCAACAAACATCAATAATAATCACAACAACAAGCATACTTACATGCATAAATAGTTGTAATAATAATCATAATCAAGTTGATCATCAAAATTGGTCACTCAGTCGAATATTAAAGCTGGTATGATGGGTATGTTGGTATGTAATGCAGGTATGCATATTATTATTATTATTATTATTATATTTTTTCTCTAGTTTCTATTTTAAAATGCAAAATATAAATTAAGCTGATATCGTCATGTCATCATTTATTATTATTATGGATGTACATAGGAGCGGAAAAAACTTAAGAAACTAGAAGGACGACAAAAAATATGACGACGATAACGACGAGGACGACGAAAAGGAAGACACTACCTTCTTTTTTTTTTGGGGGGGGGGAGGGGCACTTACCAACCAACAACCACTAATCCAAAAAATATTGAGGAAAATACGGGAAACCACAATAACAACAACAACAAATAGCAGCAGCAGTGAAAGAGGATTAAAAGAGTAGTGGTGCTCGCTCAATGATAATAATAACTGCATTGTTGACTAAAAGCGTTTTTGTAACAAATTTTTTGTCCTTTAGAGCAGGTCCTTAAACGAGGCACCTGTTTACCGATAGCACTTTTGACGTCGTGGTATTGATTGTAACTTTCTATCTTTTTTTTTCTCTCCTACTTTTACTATATGTCCTGCATGTAAAGTGACATAAAAGTGTTTGTAAATAATCCACAAATTCACAATCTTTTGAAGAATTTTTTTTTCTTCTTCCTTTTGTGCTTTTATCAACATCCATTTACTTAAGTACTGATGATTTTTGTTGTGGTTGCTGTTGTTGTTGATGCTGTTATTATTCGGATGATTTGACTTTTTGAACTCAACTAGGTCGACTTTGTATTTTCCGATTGGATTGAATCACGACTTGAGTTTGCTCACGAAGCTGATTTATTGGAAGGAATATCAGGTGAATTGCTTACAATTCATCCACGTGAATTTTTTTTTTGAAAAAAGACGAACCACAAATTCAACAAACAGTAACAATGTATTATTATTATATGATGTGCTGTACATATAAACGCTACTAATAATGGCTAAAACAGAGAGAGAAAAATTCACGATTTTTTCATCACCATCAACCATCATCATCATCATCATGAAGCGTGTATAAAAACAATGCGTATTTTTTCCGAATGCATTCCATTCTAATTTCGGAAAATTGCCCGATTTCACTAGAGTGACTACCATACATGCTGCATACTAATAATAATAATGCCAGTATACCACCACCACCACCACCACCCGTACTACCACTTATTATTATCATTATTATTAGGTATGATTTGATTATCAATCAGGCAGAAAAAAAGTATGCATGTGTGCGTGCATGACGGAAGTTTCAAGCTTATTCAGGGTGAAAAAAAGCCTTGCTAAATGATAATATTCTTTTTCAATTTGAATTGAATTCAATCCAATTCCTTGAATTGAATTACTCAATGGGCCTATCCACTTGTAAATATCAACCTTAATTAAATTTCACAATTCTTTTCCTCATTCTGACTTCATTTATACATATTTACAACAAGGCAGCAAGCAGGTAAAGGGAGGTGGGCTAATACCACTGTTCAAATTAGCATGCTGCAATTTTTCACATGGTTCATTGACAAAATCTTGAGACAGACAAAAAAAATACAGTGGATCTCTCTGTGTCCTCTGTGTGTGCTTTTGGACAACACTGCATGTGTGGAATGAGGGTGAATGGATAACAATGCGGATTACGAATGGTAAAATTTTAAGAATTTTAAGATAAATACGATGGCCCCTATGAAAGGGTTTTATTGATGTTATCATCATTATACTCTTATAAATAAAATGTATGTGTACATGTTATGTGCGTGTCTCTACTGACTCACTGACACGGATGTTGATGCGGAGTTGAAAGTGTAGTACAAAATGTTTTGCTCCGAGGGTAAGGGTTATTACTATCAAAGAGGATTTTCTTTAACCAAGCTCAAAGGACCACACCGACCGACATCGTATCACACATATGACATGACACAAGAAGGATGCGAGGAGGATAAGAATATTATTATTATTGGACCCTTCTTCTTCTTCTTCTTCTTCAGGATTCTCGATTTCACCCAGAAATTTATAACAGACAACCTTGAAGCTGCGTGTGTATCTCTTTATCTTGAAGCAATCTTGATATGTTTCAAGCTAAGCTCTCTGTTTCGTTTTACGCGACAAATTTCCCAAAAAAGGAATTAAGTCTTTTGATTTAGGATGACGGTCAAGTGGCAAATGGTGGGAAGGGAGGAGAAATGAAACAGCTTTAGTAACCCTCTCATATCCATATGATCATCATGATCTCATAATTTTTGAGCTTTATAACCACTACTACTACCACCGCGCCGCAAAAAAAATATATAAAATTAAGTGAGTACACTTTAAGCATTTAAACAAGTGTACTTACACTATGAATAACTTTCAGCTCATTAATATAACCACACGATTAATCGATAAATATTAGCCAATTGCATACCAACTACTCTCATCTTCATGATTATGATTATGATGACGACTATGAGCATACCTACAATTTTCTAAATTGCGACATTTTCATAGATCACGACCTCATACATTAAAATGCTAAATGGGAGGATACCAACAAAAAAGTTTTTGTGAATAAAGGAAAAAATAAAATATCAGGTAGAAATATACAAAAAAAAAATCAGAGAAAGCGAAGTAAAAACCACGACAAATTAAGAAAATAATATGCATGCAATAATACAAGACGGTCAAAAGAGGAAATGAGTTTAGTTGGAATATTTCGTTACAAAGAACTTAATTAAGACTTAAAGGATTGAGCAATAAAAGCACCAGACCAAAAAATAAAAAATAATAATTTACGCCACAATTTGCTTCCGGCGGGTTGACGACGACGACGAAGAAGAAACTTTTACTTTCAACAATGAATGTTATTTATTTATTACATGGTGATGTTGTTGATATGATGACTTTGATGACTATACACATTGTTGGTGGCATTCTTTTGTTATTCATGTGTGTGTGTAGTGTGTATACACTGAAGCACGTTGCACAACAGTTGTTTTAGTCAACCTGATCCCAACATTTCACCATGATCATTAATCATCTTTTTGTTCTTCAATTTATGTATGAAGAGTGGATATTATAATAGTTGAATGAACTATATTTCCTCAGACCAAAAACGAAGAAGAAAAAATATATGTATGACAAATGAAGCTTCACACGATGATCCGTATGTGTGGTCAGCAATCACAATCAGCAAAAGGGAAGCTCATTCATGTGTTTGTGTGTGTGTGGCACTCAAAACACAGCGCTGCAGGAATTCGCCATGTCAATGGGTTGTTGTGTATTTTGTGTTGTTAATGATGTTGCTTTTACTTACTGCTGGATCCTTGCAAATCAAATCATAAGTACAAGGGGAACATCCATATACTACTACACCATCATCAGCTATAAAATACATTGAATTCTATTTCGTATGGATTTAAAAAAATCCATTTCATTCAGCTTTTCAACAAAAAAGTGCATGTATTTCTCTCACCTCCATAAAATATAATGCAGGTGGAAAGCAATATGTTTAGAGTTATGTATGTTATATTTATATATGCTCATCTTCACCTTAAAAAATGTGTTGACATAATTTATGAACGCTCCCTAATCAAAAAATATTATGGAAAGGAGACAAATACTTTTTAAAAGCTAAATACATTTTTGTTGAGAAAAAGTGCAATAAAGTATTGTGCGCTGTCATGTCATGGCAAAACGTGATGGGATTACTTTATTGTGTGCTCTACTGGCTTTTGAAATTTTTTTTTCAAAGGAGCTTAAAAAGCTTGATTCCGGTTTTGTATAGAGGACGTTATATATTTTATGTCATGTCGCAGTTGTCTGAGTAGAATATTTATATTTAAAAAAATATGCATAAAAACTATCATGATCACTGAACAGATTATAACTAACCCTATTAATGTCATAACAGGTAACATTCCAAAGGGAACGCTATATCATGTGTTTCTGTGTCCCTTCATCTATTATCATTTTATGTAGGTATTCTGTTTGTTTTTTTTAAATCGAAAAAAATATTGTCAAGACTTACAGAAAAAAAATAATATTTTGCACCGTTTATCTCTATAATTTATTTACTTAATGCAAAAATAAAATTGTACTCACAATCAAATGACTTGATCATGTCCCTTTTGCTTTATAAACATGTATTTAAAAAAATAAATGTCATTAACATTTTTTCGGTAAATTAATTACATTGTTAATGAAGATCGTAAAGTAAAAAGTTTGCGCTGCACACATACAAGCATACTTGCTTGAAGAAAGTAATGGAGTTTTTTTGGGAAGAAAATGACTATAATAAATAATTGATAAGGACAAATAGAAAGGCTATATAGAGAGGGTCATAGTGACGCATTATTACACTGTTGATTTGATGATACGAGAAATATATAATCTCATCAACAGGTAATAATGATGTGGTCGAGCAACATTCCGTCTTCATCATCATCCATCTTCCAAGATGATACTGTCGACAATAAATGCAAACTTTACTTATTTTACAATTTTTTTTTTAAAGTATGATGATGGCAGTAGTTTTACAATTTTTGTAATGATTTCAAATTGAAATGAAAATGTATATTGTATCATGGTTATTCTTTTGACTAATATGTAGATAATCAAATCAAAGATTTAATATGCAACTTTTACTTTTTGACATTTTATTTTTATTTTTAAATAAATGGGTTAATATTGTTTATTTAGTCAGATCAGTTCAGATTAAAAAAATGATTTTGTAAATTTATTATGAAAGCATAAAATTACAAGCAAATAAGTGTATTCATCAACATTAATTTATTTTCAATATGCAGAGATTTAAAATAAAAAATAGTGACAGTAGATGACATTATGATGAAAGCAATTGTAGTCGATAGCTAACCAGTAATTTTTTTTAGACAGCTTATTTTACAGGATTTATTCTGTCCTTGTCATCATTACTCATCATCATAAGGAAATGGCTAAATTATGAATGGTGTGTGTAGCAAGTAATTTGGCATAAAATGCATATATTTTTTTCTGCAATTTATTTATTACAATTGAATAGAAAATTGAAAGGCTTAGATTAAAAGGCGTTAAATATATACTTGCATGTCCCACAATATAACAACAAATTATTATGAAAATTGAAAATAAAAAAATTTAATTCAACACCAAACAAGAAACAAATCACACTATACAATTATTTGAAAATGGATTAAGTAGTAGTCAACTTTAATTCTTTTTTTTCTCTTAATTTTCATCAATTATACAATAATGCAAAACAAAAACTTGATTGATCATCTAAAAAAATACAGACGAGAATAGTAGGATTATTATTTTTATAAAGTGTTAAAATAAAAACCAGCTGCCTGACAAACACTGAAGCACTTTTTATTGCATAATTTTATTTTAATTTCATGACATTAGTTGAGCAAATCAACACGCAAATGATGAATCTATTTCGCCTTATTTCTATCCCAAACAAAAGTGACATCACTCAATTAATAAGATTAAAAACAACAGATGTTATTTGAATGTTTTTTTTAGTATTACAATTCCTTTGAATAAGACATTTCAAAACCTGTCATGCCTCTTCATTTAAAAAAATCTATTCAATTGAAATCCTTGCAATTTTTTATATTTATTGATGATGATGATGATGCTCATGATAATGATGTAATTGACTAGTTATCAATTAAACCATAGGGCGTGAAGGTATTCACTTTGATGCTACTACCATTATTCGCTCACAATCTCATAGAGGAGCACCTCTGTGTATTTGTTGTTGTTATATTGTTGTCATGTTTCTAGAGACATGTGCATGATCATTACTACTTTGATTATGATGAGGATGATGATGATGATGACTATATATATGTATACCTACCTACATCCATAAAAAACCGCATGTAAAATTCTTAAATTGGAGCATTGTACCACATTCTACAAGTCTAATAATCTAATCAATTTGATTTAAAAAAAACTTTTTTTAAATAGCTTTGTAAATACCCTTGGCCATGAATTACAAATTGCAACAACAACGGCAACGCAAGAACAGCGTCAATTATCCACAATCCACACACGTATTCTCATTTTTACATATTTATATGTAAACAGACTTACAGACATACTCTCATTTTACATCGTAATCATAATCATCATCATCATCAACATCATCGTCGGGCGGAAGCTGATATCTAAAGTAATTTTTTTAAAGGTTTCAAAGTGAAAACTTGTGTCTGGTTTTGAAAAAAAATTGCATAATAATAGCCACCATGATTATTTATTACACGTCGCCTTTTTTTCCTTCTAACCTACTGGTCTGATAAATAAAATGCGTGGGCGTAGCATCCTTATTTACCATGTTCATGTAAAAAGTAAGCGCAAAAAAAGTAAGCACTAGCCTAATTTTTTTTATACCATGGGGAAAAATAACCATTTTTACGGTTATTGGCCAGATAAATAGAAAAGGAGATGATGATAATGATGATGACGGGCTGGTTGGTATACAAATACATACAAAAAAAACCATTTTAAGCACTAAACTATCTCTCTCTCTCTCTCCCCACCTCTCTTTCATCTAAAATAGAACAATTAACAAGAACAAGAACATCACCACCACCAGTACCACCAGTACCACCACCAACACCATCATCACTAATAAAAATAAATAAAACCGCCTCCCACTCCTATCTATTTATATGGTATAGCACAGGTCTTTTATTGAGGTAATCTGTTTAGTAAATCAACATAGTACACACATATATTATTTTATTTTATATAATACACAAGGTACTTTACTCCTTTTTATTACGAAAAAAGTGCGTGTGTGTGTGTGTGTGTGTGTCTATATGTCTGTGCACTTATTTCTGTCTTCTTTTTTTTTACAAAAAGTCCGCATTGTGTAGTAGCACACATCATCATCAGGATCATCAGGATCATCCTACTCACTTTAGTATTTTTTGCCTTTCATACCTACTGACTGAATTTTAGTTACAAAAAAAAATATTTAGGTATGTACAATATACACACAAATCAACATAGTACACACATATATTATTTTATTTTATATAATACACAAGGTACTTTACTCCTTTTTATTACGAAAAAAGTGCGTGTGTGTGTGTGTGTGTCTATATGTCTGTGCACTTATTTCTGTCTTCTTTTTTTTTTTTACAAAAAGTCCGCATTGTGTAGTAGCACATATCATCATCAGGATCATCAGGATCATCCTACTCACTTTAGTATTTTTTGCCTTTCATACCTACTGACTGAATTTTAGTTACAAAAAATATTTAGGTATGTACAATATACACACACATATTTTGTGCACTTAGTTAAATGCTAAGGTTGGCTAAATCAGGGTTTAGCATACATTTTTTAGTGCAAGTTGTTCTGCATTTGTTTTGATGTGCAAGCAAAAACTGTGAGCATTTGTAACAAGAACGTTGAAGCATGAGTATATGAGCATCTAATTTTTTTTTCGGTGAATACAAAAAAATAAAATATTCATAACAAAAACAAAATTTTCAGTTTATTTACTATTATAAACAACATTCAATTTTTAAAAAAATCATTATTCATTAGTATTTTTTTTCGAATTTGTTTGTGTTTTCTCTCTCAATTTCAACAACCACCCCCACACAACACCACCACACACATAAATAAAAAGGATCGGTTAAATATTATAAAACTATTGGTTTCATTATCATTTCAGTTTTGATAGTGTTCAGTGAAGAATAGGATGTTGGTTGTGTGAGTTGCAAGACTTTTCAAGTGTTTAATAAAGCCCTCTCATTTTTTATACTACGCAAACAAATTGTGCGTTGCATTTAAATTATACTCTGTCATGAAAACATTTATTTGTTGCGTAAAAATGTGATTTTGTCCATAAATATTTGAACAAAAGTAAAAAAAAGTATTAACATTTTTTATATTTTCGAGTGCGTTTCTAGTAAAAGTGTTTCGTTTCGTTGTTGTAATAATGCTTCGCAGTTTCCGGTTATTTCTACGATTTCCTTTTGTTCAACAGTAATTTTTTTGTGTGTATTTTGTGATCCAGAGACGACTCGATTCGAGTTGAGATTTACGGTCAAGTGCTGTTGTTAGGATGATGATAATGTTGTGAGCATAGTTGTGATTCATGTCGTGTGTGTGTGTGTGTGTGTGTGCACGCTTGGTTCAATAAAGTGGTAAGGATTCAAGGATGATAATAATAATAAATAATAATATGTTATAGCTCTCTGCTACCACCGTGACCACTCATCTCTATCTTCCTCTCTCTCTCTCTCTCTCTTTCTCTTTATTTCTTTCATGAAGCTTGACAAGTGTCGTTCGTTCGTCCGTCCGTTTCATTGAAATATCTTATTTTCATATAATAATAATAAAGTGTGCGTGTAACTGATACACGACAGTAATGAGCAGTAAATGTTGAATCAAATTACATACGAACATACCATACAACCAACGTTTATTATCACAAGGGTGGCGGTGTAATCCTGATGGTATGTATGGTCGTAGTGGACACAATATTATTCGAAATGATTGTGTAAAATAAAAATATGTATGCCTTAGCCTCCAGCAAAAGATGAATGTGTTGAAAGTTTTTTTTATTATTATTATTTTCGAGAAAAAAAATGTTCACGATAATTTTTCGTGTAATGAACCCGATGAAACATAAGAAGGAAAAAGAGAGGTAACTGTATGCATATATGTAGGTATGTATATACCTACCTAAATTTTGTTTTCTGAGGATCTAGCTTGTCATAAAAATATAACGATTTGACAAATGGGGATTTGAATAAAAAAGAAAGTGTGAGTTATGTCATGAGTCATAATGTTTTATTTCTTCTTCTTTTTTTTGAAAAATATATTATGTACCTACAAACGATGACACGATTTGTGAGTGAACAATAGAATCATTTTGTATCAATCTTTTTCTTCCTGGATTTTTTAAGTAGAAGAAAAATTCAAATAAAAAAATAATGTTTAAATTCAACTCAAATAAACCACTGTCATCAAAGTCGTCGTCGTAGTCACTGTACCGCATAATCATCAAATAATATTTTTTTTGCCGTTTTAGCTGAAAATCATTATGATCATCATTTAGGATAACATGAGAGTTGAATATATAAGATTGGCTTATTTTGTTGTGACATCTGGGAATGCGCATCTTTTTATCATCGGTGGTGATTGAACTATTGTGTAACTATGTGTCACACAAGACTTAAGACACATCCAATTAGGATTTTTCGTATTGACAGGTGAAAAATTCAACATGAAAAAAAGTGCGATAAATTTGAGGATTCAGCCAGTCAGGATCATTAGAAATAAAATAATAACATATTACAGTAACCAGTAAAGCAATTTGATTTCCGGTAGAATGGTTTTAGGTACATATATATTATTTTTTTTAATTCTCATCGTCACTGTCGTCGTCATCGTCGTCGTCGTTGTCACCATACGATTCTTGTAGGCAGGATGATGCAACCTTTTTCCTCACATTCAATTAAATTCCTTGATCAGCATCTATTTTTTGGTATCCATTTTCATGTGTGTGTGTGTGTACTCTTTGACAGCTTACCTGGTGTGAACATGAAAACCACACAGTTGTTATACCTTTTTCTGCAGGTTTGTACAACAATTTTGTCAATCAACACCACCAGACCAACAACGCAAACGCGTACATTTTTCCGATCAAGTTTGCGCCATTCTTTTTTTTCACCTGTCTTCTTGCTCATCTTGTTTGTTTTGCAGAATCTCTTTGCTAAAATAAAATCCGCTACCAATCCTGTCAACATCATCATCATCATCACCGTCGTCTTCTTCTTATTCTTATTTCAAATTTGCATTCTCGCTAGATAATTGCCATGAACACAAAGCCCCAAACGTGTGTAAACAAGCATGAATGGCATTTTACATGTTTCCATTTGACAAGATCTGTAGTTTTGATCTTGAAAATTAAGTACCATGCATGGCATATACCTACTTACCTATCTTATCCACTAGCATCCACCACTACCACTTTACTTTATATTCTTATTACTTATTAGCATTCTCATGACATGACATGATCATCATCATCATCAGTGAGATGATATTTTTGGCTACTATTTATTTATTTTTTGTCTCGATTTCAGATTTACTGCACCATGAACATTTAATGAAAAATGTCGTCGTACCTAATGTTTAATATATCAAAAATAAAAAATGAAAACGCGACAACGGTTTCTTCTTCTACTACTTCTTTTTTTAAGTATTCAATTGAGTCAATGAGACTGAGAAGTGGCCGTTATGCATTGTAATTTTTTTTTGTTCGTGGGCAGTAAACTAGTCAAATATCAAACGAAAACGGTATATCATTTAAAAAACGGTCATCATAGTCATGCAACACAAAATTTTTGTTAAAAACGCGATCATCAGTCTAAAAAAAAAGAGAAAATCTAATGTCCACCTGGTTTATTTTTTTTAAAGGAGGAAGTAGGTACAATATACATATCAGGAAAAAGTTGTAAATCAAGTAGCGTATTTACTTGTTCTTCTTTTTACTATAAAATGCATTTAAATTTACATTATACATTATAATATATGTAATGATGATCCATTCTCATTTCTCGTCATCATCATGATGACTGAGGATCAATGTTTAATCAAGTATGACTCGGTGTTTTAAAATGTTGAATAATAAACATGCAACCAGAAGTCTCATCATTTCCTATATCATATGTTGTGTGCTCCTGATAGTGCTGATACACATACATGTATACATATTTTTCGTGAGAAATAAGCCAAGTATATGCAAGGTATATATAGGGTATATTATATGATGATGATGATGATGGGAAGTCAAGTCTTTTCAGTTCAGTTTTCAGTTCAGGCTGAGTGTCATTTGACGCCTACTAGAGTACCTACCTACCTGCCTATTACATAAAATCATCATGATCATCATGACCATAAGTACAGGTGGTAACACACTGGTAGTACACGAGGAAGGATAATTTTTTTCTGTTGGAGTTTTGCGGGTGGTTTTGCAAGTATACCAGAGAAATAAAAACGCACATGCACACATAAAATGCAATGCATTGGTGATGATCATGATGACGATGGCTATATATGTACGCGTTTGAACGCAATAATAATAGCCTGTTAACTGTCGATTTATATAATATAGTCAAGTAAGCAGTAGTAGTAGTAGTAGTAATGCTCAAGAAGCAGAAGAAGCATTTAATAGTGCTCACTGTTCACTCACATTAGCCATCGGCCAAGACGAAGTTGCTGAGCTGAGCTCAGTTTAGCTGTTATAGTTACTGCACCATTTTGACTTCCGTTCTTTCAAACAAAAAAAGTATATAAAAAAGTATATATAATAAATGTGCATACATAAAGCTTTTGAATATTAACGAGCTTAAAAAAAAATTCCTTAGGATTGCATTTTTGCACTTTATTTTGATTTTCAGTTGTTTTCCTCAGTGTTCAGTCGTCTTGTCAGGGAATAACAGCGAAAAGAGAGGGAGAGAGCGAGAGAGAGGGAGATATAGAAACTTGTTTGATTTGAGTGTCACCTCCACTCAAATCAAAAATTGAAAATTTGTATTGCTAATAAATTGTTATTTTATTGTTATGATTTTCAAGAAAAAACTGACTCCATCTTGATCATCCTCATCATCATCATCATCATCATCATGAACAGTTTTTTCAAAAATAACATAAAGGGGTGAACAGGTGAATTTATTGTATGTGCATGTGTTTGTTTATTTTTTTTATATAAAAAAATGTGTTTAAAAAGAACAAGTTTTTTGGTTGCTGGTGTGGTGACCCTTTGACATCAGTAATGGCTTTACAGTATCAATCTCTGCTCAAGAGCACTCTCTCAGATTAGAAAAGAGATGGTAAGGTGGAATGTCTAAAATAAAAAAATCTGAACCAAAAAATGCAGTGCAAAGTCCACATACAAGACATACATGATTAGTAAAACAAGGTGAGTGTATAAAAAATATATAATATACATATTATATTATATACCTATTTTTATATACAAAAAAAATTCACTTCAACATCATCATCTTTTGCTGGCATCACCCGTCAAAACTGTATAATGTATGTACATTTTACATGCTTGTGATGAACATGCGATAGGATATTCTATAAACGATTATATCAATTCCAGTCTAATATATCAATTAACTGTGCACACACAAGTGCACTATAAGAGCGACTATTGATAATTTCGATTAGTAATCACCACTTTTTGCATTATAAATTTTTTTTTTTGAAAATCTACCTTAATGAATACCTTTGATAGTATTATAAAGTTTATATACGCCTTCTTCCTTGTACTACATCTCTTCATGCTTGCATTATTCCATCTTGTCTGACTAACCTAAATATTATTAAAATATACATACATAATACATTATATATATATGTGTATGTATGTATATATACATAAA